>JAJMLK010000144.1:0-21569 GCA_030564145.1 Williopsis takata
GTAGTGTGTTGAGAGGTTTTTGGGTTCAATTAGAAGACAAGGCTTACTGTGATTGTTCTCTCGAACCTCGTTTGTCACTTGTCACTTGTCACTTGTCGTTGTCGTTGTTTTGTGTTTCGTTTTTTTTTTTTTTTGTTTTTGATTTTGTTTTGTGTGTGTGCTTGAACTCGTTCTGATTCCTGTTGGTGTTTTCAAATTTGTGCTGCTGCTGCTGCTGCTGCTGTTTACGTTATTTTGTAACACCCCCCCCCCCCCCCCCTCCCTCCGTATTTGGGAATGTGTTTTTATTTATTTATTTATTATATATATGGTTGTAATTAGGTTGTTTTTGTACATCAATAGTGGGGGGAAATTTATACACTACTTGGCATCGTTCTCATACTCAAATCTCCTTAAATCCCCCAAAACACCGATGATATATACCACTTAGACATCATAACGTATAAAGGGTTAAAACGCGTATTTTACAGAAATTAAAATTAAAAACAAAAACACATTCAATTACCTCATTGGGCAGTCAACACAACAAAGCCCCCCAAAAAGGGGGGGGGGGGACACAACTATTTTTTTGCCAACGGAAACGAAATTTCCACCCCCCACCCCCCACCACCACCAAAGTCCCCCAACCGTGGTGTCCTGTTGAAAAGAGAATAGTGAGAAAGAGATGAAAAAAAAGGGTGTAACACAGGGGTATTAAATAAGATCGAGAAGAAATATATATATACAGTGGGGGAGGGGAATACAACATGGCAAAGAAGCAGGAAAATCCACTGCTCAAGCGAATGGGTCTGGTAACCACTACTGATAGAAAGCAACAGCAAAAGACTACAAGAGAACAACAACATGGTCAAAGGGGTGTAAACAAGACAACGATCAACAATCCTCTGTTACAGGCCCTTGAGAAAGGTGCTCTTAAAAACCTAACGTTGAACGACCGTATAGGCAAGTTCAATGTCAAAAATAAAGACGCGACAACAAATGGTACACAGAAGAGGCAATTGAAGCAGAAAGTGGTGTCGAAAGTGTCCAAAAGTGCACAGGGCAAGCAGAAGAAGATGCAACAGCAGAAGTCAAAACAAAATAACAAGGACGATGACAACAACAACAACAACAACAACAACAACAACAACAACAAGAAGCAATTGAACACAACACAGGCATCAAAACAGAAACAAACTACGGTGTTACACATCAGAAAGAAAACACAGCGAAAGTTCCTCAGGTTGAAGAACTTGGCAATTGGCACCTCTGCCATCGGGTTAAAAGAGGCTATACAGTCGATGGGAACGATACGGGACGTTAGAGTACTAGACCTGGCATCTGGATCAACCACAGCAGAGGTGATGTTCGATAAGGAGAGCGAGTTAAGGAGTGCTCTGGAAGAGTTGAACGGTGCCTGGGCAGATGGCCGTTTGATCCACGCTGAGATTAGTTTTGAGCATCAATTGCACTGATGATATTCTTTCTCTTTCTCTTTTTCTTTTTTCTTTTTCTTTTTTTTTTTTTTTTTTTTTTTTTTTTTTTTTTTTTTTTTTTTTTTTTTTTTTTTTTTTTTTTGCTGCTACTGGGTGTTTATTTACCTTAATGAGAGCTGAAACGAGCTACAACAAACAACAGTATATATATAATTGTGGGGAGTGTGTGTGTGTGTGTGTGTGTGTGTGTGTGTTTTGTTTGTGCGTGCACCATCCAGATCTTACCAGCCACTCTCAGCAGCACACGGGGGGAGAGGGGAGAGGGGAGTGAAGTGAAGTGCATATATTTTTATATATGTAAGCGCAGCAAAATTAAGTAGCAACCAAATGAGAACTTGCTAAATATAAAAAGGGGTAGGTAGCAAGATGCCTTTTTTTCCCCTTGTGATCTGGTGAAGTAAGTATTGACAATACCTATACACACACACACACACCTTATTACCACTTTCCACAACGAATAATGGATAACACACTCAAGGTCTCCACTGTGGTCACTTTGATCCTCTCGGCATATGCAAATGTCCGCTACCTCGTGGGACGCAACCCTATTAATGATGACCCGGAGAAGGACCCATTCTACAGGGTTGGCTTCACGCCTTTCACTGCAAACTTGTTGATCCTCCTTCTGTACTGGGGATTCACCCATCTGTTGCAACTGGGCTTTGTCTTGCAGTTCTTCTTCCCAGAGCAGACGAACCCGGATTCACAATCCACAAACCCAGTAACCAACGCCCTCGGTGGCGTCACCAATGCATCGAGACTCAAGACTGCAAGCAACGTTGGGTGGAGCTTGAACATCTTCAACTTTTTGCACTTTGTCTGGACGTTGCTATTTGCCCACGGCCACTACATCTTGTCTGAGATTGTGTTGATTGTCAACCTTATGAACATTTTGGGCCTGTACACATCAAAGGCCCCATACAAGCTGCAGAGCTTGTCCAATGTGTTTCTAATCCACATGCCAGTTGCAGCTCTGCCATTTAGTTGGTTGCTCTATGCCACCTTTTGGAACGGTGCGGTGATGATTGGCTCACAGTCCCTTGCTGCCCGTATTGTTGCGAACGTGTTTATCTGGAACTTTTTGCTCGTTCCAACCTTCTTTTTGGCCATTTACAGAGACTGGTCTGTTGGTCTGTCATCTGCTGTCCTATTGCTTGGCCTGGGATTCGGACAGCTGTTTACCAGAGTGTTTGCCCTCCAGTGGATCTTTGCCTTTATCATTTCTGGCCTTCTGTTCCTCGGTTCTGTCGCTGTGCTCAGTGCAAACTTGACCACATCCACACCAACCGGAGCTGAAAGCGCCCCATTGATCACCTAAAAAGGGCGTATTTTATGTATAGTTGGAAGAACAACTCCCGAAACAAACAAACAAACAAATAGTATCTCTATTTCGATTCATCTGTAGGCTTTGGACCGCAAGGGCATACCATCTTTTCGATTAGTTGCGTCTTTAGGATGGCCTTTGGGGTATTCTGTGCCACTGACAGGTAGGTCAAGAGCGCAGGGTGCCCTATGACAGAAGCATATGTGTCTCTATGAACGTTTGTCATCCATTCGCTAGGATAGTCATATTCGTTAGTAATACGTACTTCTGACAGAAGGTGTAGATGAAAAAATCAATCAACTCACTGTTGCGTTGTGGTATCATCTCCCAGGCCAATGTGACGGCCTTTGAGTTGTTCGTAAACCTGCTGCTCTCTTACTTTGTCTGCCTGGTACGTGTTAGTAGTTGTTAGAGGAAATCATGAGAGCGAAACAAACAACTCACCATCTTGTTGCTCTATTTTTTTTTTCTCTTTTAATGCACACCTGTTCTGTTATGCCCCTTTCTACGAATTTGTTGTTTGTTGTTTGTTGTTATTTTTTTCTTTTTTTTTCTTCCTTCCCACTTTTCGATCAAAACATCGCCAAGGACATTTTTATCAAAAGACACCTTCAAACTAGTGATTGACAAGAAGGCAAAAATGGCTGATAGCGAGACCCCCACACCAGCACCGGCATCTTCACAGGATGAAGTGATGCTGGATGCTGAAATGGTGGATCCTGCGAAGGCAGCGACAAAAAATCTACATAAAAAGCGCTGTGAGATGTTGAAAGAGGTCAACGACGACTTCCAATGGATTCACCTCTCAGATACTGCTTTGGAAAACTTTGAAGCTGCGAAAGGAGACGTTATCTCGAAATTGTCTACTCAGCCAGCAATTTCCGACGAGATCTTCTACGAGATTCTGCTATGTGCAAAGTTTCACCCTGAGAGGCTTTCCGTGGAGAGACTGGTCGAGTTGTTGAACGCCATGATGGACGTGGAACACACTGAGGTACTAAGGAGTCGTTTTATTGGTATGCTGAACACTTTCAAATTAGATAACCATATTGTCGAGCTGTTGAAGCACTTCAAATTGTTTCCAATTGTTGAATTGGCGTCAAATTCGCTTGACGAAAATGTCATCTCGATGCTCAACATGACACAGGTGCCACTGAAGAAGGAAAAAGTCGATTATATGATCTCAAAGCTGGTGGACCAACATAAATTCAACCTCTTGCATGAATCTTCTGAAGGTTACGCCAAGGTGTTTACCATCCTCACCGATGGCTCTGCTTCTGAATTCTCCAAATATGAAATATCCACCGTGAACAAAGCAGTGGAAACCTGTATTGGCCACTTCAGCTTGGATCCAACCACTGTACTTGATATCATAATCAGCCTCGGTGCAGAGCACGCTGCTGAAAATTATAGATTCTGGTTGGATCTCTTGAAACAGTCCCAATGGTGGCCAAAGGGCCGTACTGCGAATGCAAACTCTCTTGAGACATTGAACAATGGCGGTAATGATACTGCCGTTAGATTGATAGCATCAAAATTAAGAATATTGGGTGCACAGACAATGCCCGAACTTCATGTTGATAAGAGATTGCAGTGTCTGATGAACTTCACCTGTATGCTCATCAAGGTTGGATTTGTGTCCTTCGGTGCTATCTATGAGACCATGGGTCCCAATGATGAATCGATGAATAAATTATGTGAGCAGATAAATGAATCCATTGAAGATGAAATATTGAAATCTTCTGCTAATGCGTTGGCGTTGAGTGGCCCCTTGGTGGATGAAGATGAAAATGGCGAGATTAAACCACCGACTACATCTCCAGAAGAGAAGAAAATTGAAGAAGAGCCACAGTCTAATTACAAACTTCTTATGCTCAGAGCTGCGCTCACAAACGGTTTGTACTATCCATCGGTATATCTTCTAACAAAGTATCCTACTCTTGCATTCGCAGATGGTGGAATTACATTTTTAATTATGAGAGTGTTCAAACAGATGATGAGTCCATTAAACGCAGATCTCAAATACTTGACAGATGATCAAATGAAAAAGTTGTGTATTCCATTGAATGGTAACAAGACCAAAAAAGATCTTCCGGAATTCATAGAGAAGGATTCTCCATCTTCCCTAGAAAGAGCGAATGATGTGTATTTCTACTACGATTGGGTCACAGGGTTACCAAAGATTGAGAATGTTGAAGATCTTATCAAATACTCTAATGATCTTCTATCTTTTATTGGTGCAAGACTTGGCGAGGACTTCTTGCTTGTTTCGTCACTGTGTAAATTGGCCGTGAAGGACTTGCAGAAACATCAGGATTCACCAGATTACGACGACAAGTTGAATCAGTGGTTTGGTTTTTTCAGAAAATTCATCCTTCCAGCATCAACTTATGGTCACGAAAATCCAATTGCTGTGTATGAAACATTCCAACTTTTGAAACTTTTCCCACTGGACTGGAGATATAATCTCTATGGTGAGTTGCAGAAAGTAACGTCAAAGAATAACCAGTACATCAAGCTGAACTACTCAAAGGCTGAGAAGCAAACGAAGGATGTGTTGAAAAGATTAACCACGGAGAACGTCAAAATGACAATGAGACGTCTTTCAAAGATTACATTTGCGAACCCGGTCCCTGCCTTCTCTGTAATAGTGTCACAAGTGGAGAGTTATGACAACTTGACAGATTTGGTTGTTGATGCTGCGAGATATTTCACAGATTATGCATGGGATGTTCTTCCATATGTGCTATTGACTCGTTTGACACAACGCCGTCAATCAATCCAATCGGACGGTGTCAATGACGCTGCATGGTTACAGTCGTTATCCACCTTCATTGCAAAATTGGCAAGAAACTACGTCGCATTCAACTTGGATCCAATCTTGAAATTCTCTTTGAGGTCACTACATCAGAATGACAGCGTGGGACTGACGCTATTGAAACAACTGATTACTCAGATGGGTGGTATTCAGCGTTTCACCAACTTGGTTCCAAATCAAATCAAGTTCTTAAACTATGGTCCTTCATTACAAAAGGTTGCACGTAAAGTCATAATGGATACGAGAGATCAGTCCAAGAGAAGTGGAGAAAGACTATTGAGCGCTCTTGTGTCTTCAGGAATGCTTTCCGAACTATTTGTCTGCTTGCATGACTTTCACGCCGCCGTTGTCATGAAATCAGATTCAGATCTTCCATTTAAGATCTTGACTGAACGTTCAGATGAATCTGCTGCTGTGTTGCATACTTATTCGCAACTGGTGAATTTCTTCCAGAACGGTGTGCCAGAATTGTTTGTTAAAAATGTGACTCCGATCACTGAACTCATCTCTAAGTACAACGTTGGTATTAATTGGTCATGTGAACTTTGGAGATCGCATTTGAATATCTCTGGAGAGCATGATGTGGATTTTACGGGAGCTGATTTTAGTAATCTGTCCAAGGAACTTTACTCTGACTTCTGGAAACTCAGCCTTTATGATATCAACTTTGATTCTGATGTTTATACTGAAGAATTATCCAAGTTGGAAGCGCAAAACAACACCATTACAAGTGAAATTAGGATCTCATTGATGGACTCAAAGGAAAGAAACAATAAGGATAACGTCAAGTTGAGAGCCAGATTAGAAGCTAATTCTGCGTTCAACAAGGAGATCATTGCATCCATTCCTGATGATCTTGAGACTCACAAAACTCATGCTGAAAAGACTTCTGCAATCCTCGATGAACGTCGCTCAAGCTGGTTCTCCGCTGAAACTCCAACAGAACCTGAACTTGAAGCTTTTATCCAATACTGTGTCGTTCCAAGACTGATGAGCTCAGAGACAGATGCAGTTTTTGCTGGCTCGTTCATCACAAGTCAGTTATCCTCTGAAATTTCAAAAGCCTTGTTAGACAGACTTTTCCAAAGTGGTATAATTGGAACTTTGATTTTCACAGCTACTCCTATTGAAGCTGAAAATATTGGGTTATTTGTTGCTGAAGTTATCGGTCACTACGAACAGGATTCAATTGTGAATGATCTGAAGAAATCAGCATTCCAATGGTTACAGTTGTTAATTCCGTCATTGAAGGATAACTTGTTATACAGTGAAAACTACATGTCAAGAAGAAACACATTGACTTTCTTGAAAAATTTGATTCCTGTTGTCCACACTAAGACTATTGGTATCGTCATCCACTCAATTGTTGAAGACGTTCTCAAATATGAGTCTAGGGAAGACTTGAAGCTTGCATGCTCGGCTGTTTTTGCTCTTCTCCAAAGTGCATCTAGGAGCTGGGTGAATATTTGGGATATTGTTGAATTTGATGAAGAGGAGCGAACAGCGATAGAAGGTGAAACTCAGAAGGTTATTAGAAGACGTCAGTTAGTCAAGGATGAAGAGAAACGTATTGCAGCAAAGAAGGCCGAGGAAGAACGTGCTGCTAGACTTGCTGCAATTAAAGCTGAACAAGCGGAGAGAGCAGCAGCCAGAGCAAAAGAGGAAGCTGAGAGACTGAGAGAGGAAGAAGAAGAGAGAGCTGCTGCAGTTTCCGATGAAATGATGAAAGAAGATGATACTGATGGAGTATCTATTGATGCTTCGGAATCCGAGGATGAGATTGAGATTGATGAAGATGAAGTGCCTCAGGACAGGAAGGAATCTTCGACCAAGGAAGAAAATCACGACAAAGCAGATGGCGCGAACGAAATGGATGTGAATGAAGATAACTCAGTCAGAGATGAACAAACGGAGGACGAAGCAGTCAAGGACGAGCTTACAGTACGGATAGGGGACATTCCATCAACGTCTAAGCCAAACAGAGATGACCAAAATGCGAAAGAAGCACCCGCCAAGGCACCAGAGGAGACTTCAAAGTATGAAGTGAAGCGAGCTGAGGTACCATCGAAGGCGGAGGATACTGTTAGTCTTCCAAGTGGTCCAGCCACCGCACCAGCCAGACAATCTCAGTCAACGCCACGATTCAAGGACGTTACAGGTTCTCAAATGAAGTTAAGTAACGGGGAGCTTTCTAGAAAGATGCATGCGATCGAAAGATTGCTCGTTGACGGTGATTTGGAAGGATTGATCAGATATACTGGCGATCGTCCATCAACTGCCAAGAAGTTGAAAGAGAACGATGATTCACAATTCAATTACAGAAACAACTTGAGAACGATCCTAAGTGAGTACATTCGTTCATTTGCAGAAGATCCGGAGCATTTTTCAACTTCCTCCTTATACAGTCCCATTGGAAGATTTCCAATTCCTTCATTTGTTCCACCACCACCTTCCAAACCGTCAGGTACCAGTAGGGCCCCACTCCCAGATCAAAATGCTGTAATGGGAAATGTTCTGAACAGAGGTGGCCGTGATGGTGGCAGACGCGCTCGCTATGGAGGTGATCGTGGAAGAAATGATGGCGACAGAAGGGATTCCAACAGAAGAGATAACGACAGAAAAGACAACGACAGAAGGGATTCGGATCGCAGAGGAAGTAACCGTGACGTCCGTGATCGTCGTGACCGCCGTGATAATCTCCCGCCTCCTCCACCACCGCCTCCTCCTCCAAGCGGTCCTTCTGGAGGCGACAGGGGAACAAAAAGATCTCGTCAGGATGATTTCTACAACAAGAAGCGGAGATATTGACGGGAACGATGCTTTTGTATAGCAGTGTTAAAGATGTATTCATAGTTCTTTGTTTTATTTGTAGAGGAAATTTTGTGATCAATCGGGGCGCAGCGCTCATGTGACCAAGAACGTTGTAGATCACCTGGAGGATAAAACACCGGCGGTGTGCTCCAAAGTTGTGGAGAAAGTACAATGTAGCACCATTTATTGGTCGATACAAAGAATGGCCTTTGATATCACACGTGGGGTACTAGTCGTTGACCCGATTGAAGCACTTGGTGTACGAGCCAGATCATCTACGAGGTGTATTTACATTCTCTTTCAAATTGACACTGTGGTCCACAGAACGCAACAGACAGGAACTAACACCACTGAACTGTTGAAATGGAAAGAAGATTCCCAATGCCGATTTGACATAAAGCCGTCGAGTGGGAATAAAATGCAGTTGTTTGTGATGCAACAGACGAGCTCTCTACCCATTTGTCTCTCGCGGGGAGAATTAGAGCTCAACGAAACATTTCATACTAAGGAGAGTAACCATAATGTACCGTTGACTCCCAATGGACATCTTGAATTGGAGATGACTTACTATGCGATTGTACCCACGCTTCCAAAGAAGTTATTCAGATGTCCAAATAAAGAAACTCCAGAGGAAGTTGCATCAGTGGAGAGAAATGCAGAAAAGATTATATCATCCGTGGACCAGGTATTCGTTGATGATGTGAAGGAAGAAAGGAGCCATCTCAGAAGACTGGCTGCAAAGGTTAAGAGGCGATATTGCAAGTCTAAGAGTGATTATTATGCTCATCGTTCACAACATCGTTCACAACGTCGTTTATCGGGGTGGAACTTACAACTACTCCAAGAACAAGCTAAAGATGAAAAACCACTACCAGAAACGCCCGTACAACCGGAAACAACAGAGTCGCCGAGTGATACACTTCTAAGTCGCAAATCTGCTGAGCTATCAGACTTGAGTTCAATGAGCAACGAGGATTTGGATATTAATAGTACTCCATTCTCAGCAGATGAGATTGGGGTCCAAAACACACCGATGCTAGAACTGCTGAAGAGACAAAAAGAGTTCGAGAGGAAAATGAACTTGAGGTATTCATCTTTCCCACCAGAGGTTTATGCCTTCTTGGATCGATTAGATAAAGGCAATGCCAATCCACAGGATTTTCTCATCGAAGAAGGGGTATCCGAATATCAGGGTAATGGAACATGGAAGAAAGGATCTCTGAGAGACTCAATACCGACAGGTGATGCCCCAGCATTGCCGCCCAAGATTCCCATGGGTATGAATGGTGAAGAGTTCTTTGTATTGGAGAAGGACAGATACATGAGTTATTTTAGGGAGTTGTACACCGTTCATCAATAAAAGAAAAAAATGAATTGGTGATGAAAAGCGAGGAATCAGCTGGTATCATGTGGTTACACTTAATAAGAAGCACAACCCCGAAGCAGTCTCTGTATACATGTAGATGATTAGAATGCTAAAGGTTTCAACGGTGCCAACGCATTTGGCCAAGTGATGGCATCTGCTTACTAAGCCTTTGTTTACTTCTCAGTGGGTATGAACGAAATCCAAACTTTTCTCAGTCAAACCTATTGTGCCCATTACGTTTTGGTGGGAGGTGACAATACAAAGATGTCACAGTTCAGAGGTAATACTGGTGTGCTCATCATTGTTGTTGGACGTGCAAAGGAATTGCCAAACAAGCGCAAGTTAGAAAAGCAAAACCCGTATTGTCTGTTACGGATCTCTAATCTGACGGATAAGACCAAGGCAGATTTACGCGGTGGGCAAGTTCCACGATGGGACGAGGAGTTCAGATTCAACATATCTCCAGAGCTGCAACCAGTTCTGAAGTTGAGCGTGTTGGATGAGACCAAAAAGGCACCAACTTTGATTGCAGAGGCGGAGATCGATTTTACACCAGTATTTTACTCATCGGTCAAGGAAGGATATGACAAATGGCACACTTTGACTGCTGGTAGTCGTGAAGCCGGAATAATCTACTTAGAAATGACTTTTTATCCTTCTGCCACTGGAATGGGGAGCTCTATGGGATCACAGAGAAAGTCCATCGCGTCAATGAACTCGAGTGGCGGATCACCCAAGAAGAGATCACTACCACCGATTCCAGGAGAGACTGCTAATGTTGAACCAGAGAGAGACCAAAGTGCTATCCCTCCACCTTTGCCACGTGGTGGTAACGTTTACGAGGATCCCTTCTTGCGATCGCAGATGTCAATTCAATCATTACCAGATGTCCCAATGGTCAATAACATCAGGAAGGATCTTCCCACAGTGCACACGGAATTTGAAAACCATGACTCGCCCGTACTTGTGCATGACAGCGAAGACCCAAACACACAACTATCAGGACCCAGCTGGATGGATTACGCGAAGAAGCTAACGACAAAGTACACAACACCGCTGTTTGGAAAAAGTGAAGAAACAAAGCCACTGAATGCATTTGACCAATTAGAAAGGGAAGTCCAATCAGACTTTGAAAATAACAATGCGCCAAGATCACCAAGATCACAAATTTCCAAGCAGAAACCGCCCCCACTTCCATCTCACAGTTCGGGATCGTTGAAACTGTCTGGTGGGTCATTGCCACCACCTGTTCCAACACATTCCACATATGACATCATTGAGCCACACAGAGAGAGTCACTCAGGAAGAATGAGTCCCCCAAGGAAGGCACCAACGTTGCAGTTCTATCAGAGTGGCAAAACATCACCTGCTAGATTAAACCTGTCTAGTATTCCATATGATGCTACACAGATTTCCTCGCCTCATAGTAATCCATCAAGATCCCCTGTGAGGTTTGGAGAAGCCTTTAATGCAAGGGATGATAGTGAGTTGTTAGCTCATGCACCAACTCCATCTGAAGTGTTTGGGCAAAGCAATGGATCACAAAGGATGTCACCAACGAGGTTCAAGACCTCGTTGCCACGTCTACCGCCAAAGACTTGAAGTTTAGAAATGTATAAAAAGGACAGTCTATGATACATTCATTTGTAGTAAAAAATAAAACTATATGACTTAGAAGGCCGCCTCATCGTTATAATCATCCTCGTCGCCAAAGTCCTCGCCGTCATCAAAGTACTTTTCAGCGTTGTAGTCGTCATCATCATCTTCTTCAAACTCGTCGTCTAAATTCTCCTCTTCATGAGGTGCTTCATCTTCCTCCTTTTCATCCACGTCAGCCATTTCTTTCAGCTTCTCCAATATCGTGTTACCAATGGCATCATCGTTCAACGTATCAAGTACCTGTTTTGAATTACGCAACTTGGACAATTGTAGCAGTTTCTTCTTCTTCTTATCATCCACACCCATCACCTTATAGAGCTCCTGAGGGAAGAACTCTATACTGTACGGGTGGTCATCTATTGAGTGGCCAATCGTTCTCTTCTTGAGATAGCGATCAGAATAACGCTTTAATCCATCATTGATACCATCTTCGCTAACTTCGGTTCTCGCTAGCGTGTCAACTTGAAGCGAATCACCTGTGTAGAAAGAACCATCACGAACTGTAGATGCAAAGTTGATGAGGTGGGAAGCGGTAACTTTCTCGTGGTCGCTCATTTGGCCATTCACTGGAAGTACAATCGTTGGTTTCTCTGACTCTGTAATCTTTGTAACATCCTGGTAGTCGAGACCAAAGGGAAGGTTTCGCTGGAATCCTCCAGCAGCACCACCACCACGTCCTTTAAAACTCATCTTTGAGGTTGGGAGTTTAGTTGTGTGTTTTGTTGAGTTGTTTCGATGTTTGGTGTTTTAAAAATGCTCCAGAAAGGGATAAGTGCGATGAGCTTCAAATTTTTTGTTGTCTCGGGCCTTAACTAAGGCGCATGGGGGGAGGGGCATTATTGCATTGCAACAACTCACTACAAAAGCAGAGGGGAACAATCAAAGTACATAACAATAGATAAGTATAAATGACGTAGTATAACGGAGGAGTACGACATCACTCCAACAAGTCCTCGATGTCCTTGTCGTCCTCTGCGTCTGCGCTCTGCGCATTTTCAAGGGCTTCCTGCAACAGCTTCTCCTGTCTCTTAACTCTCTTTCTGGTTGCTTTGCCGAAACCCCAGCCTTCCTCCTCTGGCTTTTCAACGAGCTTCTCAATGTTGTCACTCTCCTTTTGCTGCTGGTCCTCGGCAATCTGTTGCTTCAACTGGCGCGTGGCGAGGAACTTGCTTGCTTGTGTACGTAAAAACCAGTAACCACCAATGATGATGATTAGTCTGATGGCCTGCTTGGCATCAATTTCTAGAAACTGGTTGATAATGGACTGAATGGACTGCATTAGGTGCTATTGTACGATTTGCTTCGCTTTTTTTGTGTTATATGTGGCTGCCAGGAGTAGTATTGTTTAAATACCGGAAATGCTGCGATGTCAGAAGATTCGGGGCAGATAGTAAGGGAGCAACGACAGCAAAGACACGAGTGAACAAAGTAGACCGGAACGGCTTAGACCAAATAGACCGATATAGCGATGCGATCACTCTAACGAAGAATTATGCAGTGACAAATGAATTCAAATCAGATCAAATCAAATCAAATCAGTGCGAGGCCGAGTTGGCCGACGAGCAGAGAGCGAAGAGCTCAAAAACGTACAAATAAGGAAAGTTTCCTGATTTAGCCGAAAAGTTACAATCGTTGTGTCTTTGTGGCTGCTAGTTTAATTATAATGCCTAAAAGAATTGGTAGTAATGCAGCCTATTATAATTCATCCTCCCCATCATCAGCATCGCTGAAGAGTAGTTCCTCCTGGAAATCACCCTGTTCAACCTGCTGTGGTTGCAAGAACCCCCCGTAGTTCATTTTTGCCTGGAAGTAGTAGACACCCTTGACTGAACCGTCATTCTTCCCCAGTGGCTCGTCAAACTCTACACCAATCCACGTGTTGCCATCAATCTCTGGTACTTTTCCAACGTATTTTATCACTCCCCTTCGTTCGGTTGTGTCCCTCACCGTTCTGAACCTTGAACCAACGGACAGCTCAACAGCTTTAGACTCGTTCATCTCCAAGGATTGTGCCTTCTTCTTTGAGTACTCTGGGTTGTACTGACCGAGCTTGTTTTCTCTCTTCCAGTGTCTCACTGTGTCAGTTCTCTTGTCATACTCATCTTCTCCCATTTCATACATCTCAACATTAGAGTCATCTTCTAGCAGCAACAGCTCACTATCACGCCTGGTATCGTTCACCTGGATCCTTCCACCTTCTGGAATGTCGAAAGATGATACTAATGTGGTTTCATCGCCGTCAAGCTCCACAGATTCGGAAGAAATGGCCAAAGGATAAAGAACCAATTGTTGATCCGTTGGGGGAATACCCGTAATCGCCTCCAAACGCTGCTTCAAATGGTCAAAGGACCAGTTGAGTGAGATCCTGCGTTGTGAATTTGTCAATGAAGACGTCACGTTCACCGTAATATCCATTGTGTTGCCGTTTCGCCTTCATATAAATAGGAAGTGGCATCAAAACAAAAAGGCTCTGCTATTTTCAACGCGGGCACAAAAAGTTGAACGAGTTTCCCTTTCTCCAACCTATGTAAAGCACTTTAGAGAACTAAAAAGGAAACGATGTCCGGCAGATCTGTGAGTAGTATTACTGTTGGCGATATACTGGAATATGTAAAGACTAACGACCATGTGTGCGAAATTCCTATGCTCGTTTGGTTTGTTTAATGGTTTTTTTTGTGTTTAGTACGATGCTATGCCCAAGGATTGATGAACAAACAATATGAACAACCAGGAAGCACACAGAGTAGGACGACAGAAAGAGACAAGAAGCACCAAAGAAGTACGTGACGGAGTGGCTCGCGAAGAACCAGGACGTGAAAGTGCGTGTCAAGTTTACAAATGGAAGACAGGGTGAGTACTGTTTTGCGGGAACGTGATAGAAGGAATGTTTTTATAGCTCGTTCTGTAAATCATATCCGTCAATCGATCAGCTGTCATTGGCAGTATTATTCGACTAATGTGGCTGCTGTTTTTGAAAGCATAAACTAACAATAAACCCAGTGACCGGTATACTCAAAGGTTTTGACCAATTGATGAACCTTGTGCTCGACGACGTTGAGGAGACGCTAAGAGGTGCGTATATCACTATATATGTAAATACTTACATGGAGTTACTAACAATTATACAGATCCTGAAGATTCCGACGTTCTCACAGACAAAACCAGAAAGCTTGGCTTGGTTGTTGTGAGAGGCCCATTGCTGTTAACGATTGCGCCAGTGGATGGCATGGAGGAGATTGAGAACCCATTTTTGCAACAATGAGCAAAAGATAATTGAGATTTTAATTCAAACCTGTAGGTTATCGATGCTTTCCATTGCCACGTACTGTAGGCTATATACACCATACAAGATGCTGTACGTAGCACCGGCCAGGTCGTCATCAGGGAGCCCTCGAACGGCTCCAGTCTTAGTCAGCTCGCCGTGGTGAGGTTTGGCCCGTTGGAGATAAAAAAACTTCTCCGGCGGTTGTCGTTCCTTTATCTCATCTCATCGCACGAGGAGAACATCCCTGATTCTGGATTTATAAGACAAGGCAAGTCTAACTGGTGGAGGCCCTAATCGTCATAAGCAACACACCACCAATGTCCAACTACGAAAACGTTTTGCTCCTCCCTCAGACCAACCAGCTGCGTGGATTGTATTCCATCATCAGATCGAAGGACACACACCGTTCCGACTTTGTGTTCTACTCTGACAGAATTATCCGTCTTCTAGTTGAGCAGGGTCTAGACCAATTGCCTGTTGAGGAGAAGAAGGTGGAGACACCATTGGGCGTTGAATACGCTGGTGTGGACTTTTTGGGAAAGATTTGCGGTGTTTCCATCGTTCGTGCTGGTGAGTCCATGGAGCAGGGTTTGAGAGACTGTTGTAGAAGTGTTCGTATTGGAAAGATCTTAATCCAGAGAGATGAGGAGAGCGCGCTTCCAAAGCTTTTCTACGAGAAGTTACCAGAAGACATCAGCGACCGTTACGTCTTTTTGCTCGATCCAATGTTGGCAACTGGAGGCTCTGCAATGTTGGCCACTGAGGTTCTTATCAACCGTGGTGTTAAACCTGAGAGAATTTTCTTCTTGAACCTTTTGGCTGCTCCTGAAGGTATCGAGGCCTACCATGCCAAATTCCCACAGATCAAGATCATCACTGGTGGCATTGATCCAAAGTTGGACGAGAAGAAGAGAATTTACCCAGGTTTGGGTGACTTTGGTGACAGATACTACTGTATCTAGTTATCTTTAAGTGTTATATGTAGTTATATAGCAATGCAACGAATATCAACGGTCAGAGACACTTTGTATGAATGACGTCTGGATTCTCCTCCCATTCCTGCTTTGAAACCCACATTTTTTTGAAGGTACTTAACCCTGCAAGGATAGAGCCTCCCACCCAGGTACTGAACTTCCTTTCTGGTGGTGCAAATATCTTAATCTTTGTTCCTTTATTGCTCAAAAGCTTCAACTCATAGATCAATCTGTCACCGAATCCTTTTGTAAGCGTTGTACCACCACTAAGAACGATGCTTTGGTACAAGTCGCTTCGTAAGTCCATATCAACCTTTTGGATGGAATCATAAATCAGCTGATGAACACCACAGCTTTCACTTCCAATCAGTTCTGGCTGGAAAAGAATTTCTGGTGATCTAAACTTCTCGGCACCCACCGTTATAACCTGGCCATCTGGGAGCTTATAGCTCGATTGTTTCGTGTCGATCCATTCCCTTTCCTCGACTCTGGGATCCTGTGATATATAGCAGAGTTTTTCCTTAATCTCACGGACAATCTCGCGTTCTGCACTCGTCTGTAGTGCCACTCCGTTCCTCAATAATAGTAGTTGCAACTGTTCAGTGATGTCTCTCCCGGCAATATCGATCCTCTTGATGGCACTTGGGAGACTGAATCCATTGTACACAGGAACTACGTGTGTTACACCATCTCCACTGTCCAAAACAACTCCAGTGGTTCTTCCAGAAGCATATAGTGCCAGAATGGCCTGTATTGAGAGGTATAGTGCTGGTGAGTTGAAAGTTTCAAAGAAAAGCTGTGCACAATGGTCTCTGTTTCCCCTTGGGTTCAAAGGAGCCTCTGTCAGGAGAACAGGATGGTCTTCTGGGGTCAATTTCAACTGTGTAACTAGAAGATCGTGCCAGATTCGCTCCATGTCATCCCAATGTTCAACGATTCCATGCTCCATGGGATGTCGTAGTCGTAACAATCCTCGGTGTTCTTGTGTAGATTGCCCGACAAAAGTGTCACCTTCGAGGGCCCCTGCCATCACTTTGGAATACTTCGGCCAGCCAATTCTATACTGTTAGAGTCCTCTCAGGAAAGCATAAAGAACATAAGAGTAACTTACAAAGACGGTGAGGTGTGTTTTGGCTGTTCTTCGCCGGCAAAGCCAGCTTTAATCGTTCCAGAGCCCTTGAAATTGTTAAAACGGGTTGGTGAAATGGAAAGTAGCAACTGTGACTTACATTATCAATGACCACTGGCTGATTCAGGAGGTCCATTGTGTTCTGTTTTTTTTTTTGTTCAGTTTTGTTCTCTCTGAAGGTATTTGTTTACATTTCGAGATCAAATGTTTGGTTTTCGTTTAGATCCAAGTACGACAGAACTTGCATCATCTCCCAAGGGTAACTTATTTCATGCAGAAACGACTGTTGGAGGAATAATCATCGCTGGACTAGCATTTTATTTTGATGGGTAATGCTGCGCTTTTGCTTTTGACTGTGTTTCTTCTTCACAGTATCTACAAGGAGCTATCGTGAAAGTAAGAAGATGGTCTCATATATACAACTAATCCAAACCAGCAGATGGTAGCTTGTCACTCACACAGGAGAAGTCAGATGTTTTCAAAGGTCTAACCTTCACATCATCCTCTCCCAACTTTTTACCGTCTTTGAAGTTGGATCTGATATACTCCCTCATGGCTGACATTGCAGCCTCACGGCATGCCTCTTTGAGGTCAGATCCACTAAATCCCTTGGTACTGACAACCAACTCGCTCATGTCGAAACCTGGAGCGAGCTCTGTGTCTTTCAACAAGATCTTCAGGATGCGTTCTCTTTGTTCAGGCTTCGGCAACTCCACTGCAAACCTCTTTGGCATACGTCTGAGAAATGCACTATCGATATCATTAGGTCTATTTGTTGCGCCAAGAACAAGGATTCTTCCCGATGACGTCAAGCCATCCCAAAGGGTCATAAATTCTGCCTTCAACATGGCTGTTACTTCGTGATCCATGGATTGACGTTCTCTGAGGAAAGAGTCAATCTCGTCGATGAACACGATACAAGGTTGTAGTTTCTCGGCAAGAGAGAAGATCGCATCAACCATCTTGTTGCTCTCTCCATACCATTTGTCCATCACTTGAGACATTCTGATAGAGATGAAATTTGCTCCAGATTCTTTGGCTAAGGCCTTTGCAAGCATGGTCTTACCACATCCGGGTGGCCCATAGAGCAAGACACCCTTTGGCGCCTGAAGTAAGGACGAGTGTGTGAATAGCTCAGGAACAGTCAGTGGGTACAGGACACTCTCTCTGAGGTCGTCAATGATTAGTTCCAGGCCACCGATGTCTGTTGTAGATGTTAGTACTGGACACCCTGGTAATTACAAAAAAGCTCACCTTTGAATTTGACGTCTATCTCGAAAGGTGTAACAACACTAGCCAGAACTGCAGTTTCATAATCGTTGAGCTCCAACTTCAAGGCAGGATTCAGCATCTTTAATCTTTGAAGCGATTCGTTTGCCTTCTTCTTTGTTTCGCTTGACTTTGCAGCAGGTCCATCCTGGGACATTAACACTGTCATCATATAGTACGCTGACAAGGATGCACCGACGAATAGAACAACATCGGTAACCACTTTGAAGTCAACTTTGGGCATTTTTTTTTACAGTTTCTGTTGGCTTTGCTTCGTTATCTTATTCTTCCTTTCAAAGCAGGATGAAGATGTTGTTGTTCGGTTTCTTGTGGAGTCGCACCGAGCAAAAATTTCTGGCGATGAGCTAAATACTTTGAACAGAATAACAGGTGTGAAAACAAACGTCATAATGGCTAAAAGATACAGAGACAACGACTCCGAAGAGCCTCATGGAATAAGAATCCCTGGTGCTCTTTTGGAAGAGTTGAAGAAAGCTCCTGGTGGGTACTTAATATCTCATCCAGTGGATCAGTACTAACGCATGCGCAGAGGATAATGATGCCCGATTCGAATCGGGAATGGACACCAAGAAGAGAAAGACATTGAGTAGGAAGGAACAGCGTAAGCAGGAGAGACAGTCAAAGAAGCAGCAAAGACACCAGGGGAAGAAAGAGTTCAAAAGGTCTCACCAGACACATAGTGAGCCGCAAAAGCCTTCCCAACCAAAGACATCAAAGCCAAAGAAGCAGGTCAAATTTGCAGAACCAGAGGAGGAAGAAGAAAATGACTCTGAGACCTTCTCAGATGATAACGAAATGGAGAATGGTGATCTCGAAGGTGATTCTGATGACTATGAGGATTTTGATTCCGATATTGGCTCTGAAGACTTTGATGATGAAGAAGACTACGACGATGAAGATCAACCACAGACCGCTGAAGATACTATGGCCGCACTAATGGCACTGAAGAAGAAGAAACAACAGCAGCCAGCAACTTCAGATGATACCATGGCCGTACTCAAGGCTTTGAAGGAGAAGAAGCAGAAGAAGAGTGAACCTCAAACTGCAGAGGATACTATGGCTGCTTTGAAAGCTTTGAAGGAGGCAAAGAATAAGAAAAAAGAGGAGGTGATCAAGAAAGAGTCTAAGAAGGAATCTAAAAAGGACTCTAAGAAGGACTCTAAGAAGGTGTCCAAAAATGAACGTTTCCTCACTCCTGAAGAGCAAAGGTTGATGAAGAGAGACGAAGATGACATGAAGTATTATGCCAAGAAACTTGGTCTCAAGTCTACAAAAAACAACGCCTTTAAGAGTAAACAGGACGATGATGGATTGGGTGATCTTCTGGATGGCTTAGACTTCTTGGATGGTTACGGCGCCAGCGATGACGATGAGCAGTATGGTGATTACCAAGAAGAAGATTATGAGGAAGAAGCAGACTCGGATGGGGAAATTAATGAAGATGAAGATGAAGATGAGGAAAGTGATAACGATGAAGATGAGGAAATTGAAGGTCAGGAAGACCAAGAAGAAGTCATCGAAAATCCATTCTCGTCAGATGATGAACTGAACTCTTCAGATTTTGACTCTGACATTGACCCAGAAGCATCCGATGAAGAGGAAGCTGGCGATGTCATCATGGCCAAACCAAAGGAGAATCCATATGCTCCTGCAGTTGCATCTTCCTCTACCGCCACCACAAAGTACATCCCTCCAGCACTTCGTGCAAAGATGAATGGTGATTCTGAACAACTCATCCGCATCAAGAGATCCATCAAGGGTCCGTTGAATAGGCTTTCTGAGGCAAATGTCATGACTATTGTCAATGATATCAACGCTGTCTATTTGGACAACCCGAGACAGATTGTTACCGAGTGTTTAACCACTGTCGTGTTGGAGAGTATTGTCCAACAGAGCGTTTTGCTCGATACTTTTGTCACTTTGCATGCTGCGTTGATCAGTGCTGTTTACAGATCCCAAGGTGTAGAAGTTGGTGCTTATTTTGTCCAAACGTTGGTTGAGCAATTTGAACAGCGTTATGAGTCCAATGAGACAAAGCAGGCTGGTAATCTGATCACCCTATTGACTGCATGTTATTCGTTCCAAGTTGTCAGTTGTAAGTTGCTGTACAATCTGATCACGCAGCTGATCCAGCAATCAAGTGAGATCAATTCTGAGCTGTTGCTACGTATAGTACGTAATGCTGGTCAACAAATGCGTTCTGATGACCCAAATGCCCTGAAGGAGATCATTTTGCAATTTCAAAAGAATATCCAGGGGCAGGAATCCAATGCGAGAACAAGATTTTTGGTGGAGACTATCACAAATCTGAAGAACAACAAGTCCAAGACTGTAAATGAAACCACTTCCCAGTTGATCACCAAAATGAGAAAGCTTTTGGCCAACGTTTCCAACAAGCCAAACGAACCATTACAGGTCACTTTGGACGATATCCATGCTGTTGAGACCAGAGGTAAATGGTGGCTTGTCGGTTCTGCATGGAAGGGTAATGAATCCAAGGATGAAGACGCAGAGGTGAACGAGGAGGAGTTGAACGAAATCTTGGGCTCAGCAGAACCAAATTGGATGGAGTTGGCCAAGCAGCAGCGTATGAACACGGATGTCAGAAGGGCTATTTTCATCAGTATAATGTCCTCCGGAGACTACATTGAGGCTTTTACCAAGTTGGACAAGTTGAGACTGAAGAGATCGCAGGAGAGGGAAATCCCAAAGATCTTGTTGCACTGTTCCTCCATTGAAAAAGTTTACAACCCGTACTATGGGTTATTGGCCAACAAGCTGTGTTCGGGACACGGTATGAGAAAGACCTTCCAATTCTGCTTTTGGGATCTGATTCGTGAGCTGGAAGGAGAAGACGATGATGATGAGAATGATGAGAATGATGGTGACTATTTCAAGAGGTTGAACAACGATATGAGCGGTGATGATGAGGATTTCCAAATGCAGAGGTTGGTCAACCAAGGTAAGTTCTTTGGTGTGTTGATTGCCGAGGGGTCTTTACCACTACACTCTTTAAAGACAATCAACTTTTTATCGATGAACAGCGACACGAGTTTGTTTTTGGAGGTGTTGATGATTTCGTTCTTTGATAACGTTGGTAAGAAGAGCGAAGTTTCCACATTTGGAAGCGGGTCCAAAAAGTCAAAGGCTGAGGACATGAAGTTCAACGACAACCTGTTGATTGAAAGATTGGCCAAATGCCAATCGCAAAAAGTTTTGCTCAGAGGATTGCAGTACTTTTTACAAGAAAAAGTTCGTGGCAGCGATATCATCAACGGTCGTAAACAAAGACGTAGGGTTGAATGGGGTGTGGACTCTACGTGCGACGTCTGTGGTGAATTGCTGAAGGACTGAGTATATGGTATATCTATATATATAGAAAAAGAGAGAATCTCGCTCTTCTCTGTATTCTTTAGGATTCTTCTTTGTTATGATATCCATGTATATATATATATATA
>JAJMLK010000145.1:0-21583 GCA_030564145.1 Williopsis takata
GTGTTGTTGTTGTTGTTGTTGTTGTTGTTGTTGTTGTTGTTGTTGTTGTTGTTGTTGTTGTTGTTGTTGTTGTTGTTGTTGTTTTTTGTATGAAGGTATTAAATTTGACGTTTTTTGATTTGTGTTGATTTGTGTTGATTTGTGCTATGAAGTATCAAAAAGAGATTATCATTATCATTATCATTATTATTAGTGTATACTCCTTCAAATTTTATGAGCTGTAGGAGGTTCTCTTTTTTTCCCCACTCCTTTTTGTCTCCTCTTTTCGGGGGGGGTATGGGAAAAAACAATATACACACGGGATTATATATATATATATATATATATATATATATATACAAACATCAACAACAAGAAATTGTCTTTTAAAGCAGTCTTATAAAATTCATAGTGGGAAACAATAAATCCAAAGTGATACATAGATATGTCCATAGAAAAGACGAAGAGCAAGCGGAAGCAGGTACCAAAACAGTCGTCAAAGCAGTCGACGCCACAGGTCACAAACACCAAATACCCATGGCTACCACCGCGTCAAACGGACAAGTACAACGAACTCAGCGAAGAAGTGTTCTGTATATGTCGTAAACCAGATACAGGTGCCTTAATGGTTGGATGTGATGGATGTGATGATTGGTTTCATTTCACATGCGTAAAGCTCGACCCAAAGTACTCACAGTTGATTTCCAACTTTTATTGTCCGTATTGCAACTTGGAAGAAAAGGGAACTACTCTGTGGAAGAGAAAATGCCGTCTTGCTAGTTGTTACAAACCAGTGGGGGAAAAACGGAGTAAATATTGTTCAAAGGAACACGGTATTGAGTTTATGAAGAGCGTGATTTCACAGCTGGATTCAAAAGAACATGGAGTTTTGGATAAGGGGATCTGGACCCAATTGGTGAACCAAGTGGATAACTTGCAGACGTTAAAGACTCTCGGTACAGAGCTGCCGAAAGCCCCAGTGGACTTGGCACAAGATACGAGAATACAACGTCTTCAGGACTCAATCAATGCATTGAATGAGAGTAAACAGATACAGGTGTCGAGAAAGAAGATCCTTATCAAGGCAAAGGAGAACATAAGGTCACTGAACGATGAAATCTCCACGGGAAAGAAGAAGAAGAAGATTGCCGTTTGTGGCTTTGACCCTGTGTTGAACTCATCTAGTCAAATAACCGAGGAGAAGTCATTGAACTCAAACGATGTCTCACACTTGAAATCGATATTCGAGGCTCAAGATACCGATACCGAGGGATCCGAAGAAGATATGCTATGCACAACAACGGTGTGTTTAATCGAAAAACGCAAGTGTCAAAGGCATGCTGGGTGGCAAACCATCATCGGAGATGAGATCGAGTTGGAGCTTTATAAGCTCGATGAACAAATCGCACTGATAACTACCCAAATCGAGAGGCTTCTCAAGACTTTAACAGTGGATCACTTTGAAGCCCAAATGGTTTGAATAAAAATTTTAAAAAATATAATCCAGGAGCTTAATACTACGGACCTAGTGTATACATAAACGTTTTGGCATTAGGTTCTCCACACCCTCCCCACACATGGTGTGGGGAGGGTGTGGAGTACATAGAGAGATCAACTCAATCCTCCCATCTTCTCATCCCCTTCTTCGTCCTTTGGAGGTTGTTGCTCCGTAGGCTCTTGCTCTTCTTCAGGTTGTTCTTTAGATTCCTCATTGGCCTCCTGTTTCTTTTCCGCTTGACTTTTTTCTGGCTCTTCCTTTTCTTTTTCTTCTTCTTCTTCCCCTTCTTCTTCTTCTTCCCCTTCTTCTTCTTCTTCCTCTTCTTCCTCTTCTTCCTCTTCTTCCTCATCAAAGTGTGGTTTCCAAACCTCAAAGAGGGCATCTTCGCCAACGCTCACAATGGTGTTATTCAAACCAGAAACCCAACTGAATTCGGAAACCCGTGCAACATGACCACCGTGGATGAATTTCAGGCATGGATCCTCTTTGTCATTCTTGAGAAAGTCGTCAACGTCAAATTCCTCATCCAGCTTCATCATGTCCCAGATATGGATACGTCTATCGTTCGAACTAGATGCCAGTAAGCTTGGCTCGTTAGGATTGAATTTCAACTGGTTAATAGCACCAATGTGTCCATATAGCTGTCTCAGTGGCTGTTTGGTGTTTCTCAAATCCCAAACGTTGATCAAGTTATCAGCACCACCAGTGACAAACATGTTTGTCAGTTTGGAGTTGAACTCAATGGCATTGATGGCATCAGAGTGAGCCTCTGGGATATTGAGCAGCACAGAGTCGGATCTCACGTCGAAGAACTTGACGGTCAAGTCATCGGAAACCGAACCAAACATTGTTGGGATTGAGTATGACCATGAAAAGTCATTGACAATGGCATCGTGGTCCTTGTAACTCCTGACTAGCACATGTTTGTCCTTTGCAGAGATTTTCCAAAGGCCAACGTTGGAATCCTCACCACCGGTGACCAAATATGAACCATCGTGGTTCCATTCAAGACCAAATCCATCCTTGGTGTGGAACTTCAAAGTGGCCGTGCTCTCAGCGTGGTCAACGTCAAAGAGCTTCACATCACCATTCTTTGTAAATGTCGCGAGTTGAGAACCGTTATAACGCACCTTGTTTACCTCACCTGGGTGCTCCCATTTCTGACACACTTTGAACTTCTTGTCAAAACCACCGGGACCCGATGGGATTGGGATTGTGTTGGTGGTCTTCGAGGACAGCGTCGATGGGAGCGACACTTCGCAAAGCTTGACAAAGTTCTCTCCTGTCGGGTTGTGTGTTCCGAGCAACACCTTGAGAGCCAGTTCGTTGCCGTCTCCACTCACATCCATCTGAGGTAGTGGGTACACGGTCAATGACGGTGATTCAAGGGCATAGGTCTGGATAGTGTCGTAGAGCAACGGCACAGACTTCTTCCAGATCTTGAACTCCTCATTGATAACCTTCTGGTTGTCGATATATGGAACGCTTGCTTCAACTTTCACCGATGTCATCGTTTGCAGAAAGGGGCTTTCTCTGTCAATATAACTCGCTGTAGTAGTAATTAACAGTTCGTTGTGTGTTTTGCGAGAGGGAGGGGGTGTGGTGAGAACCCTTCCTGGCAAACGGTGTTTAACTGTTGCCCGTGTGACGAGATGGCAGACGATCGGTTTGCTTATATAAGATATTATATAATCAATGATTGGTGTCTGGATGTGTTAAGCCAGGGCACATAATCTCAGTCTTTTCCCTCTTAAATCCATTTTTGTTCCCTTTTTGTGGATTTTCCCTTACGATCTATCTCTATTGGTTTTATCAGTTTGAGTACTAAAGGAGATACACATCAAAAAAGTTACAATGTCAGAAATCACTTCACATGTAAATGCAACATGTCTCGACCTTCTTCTGAACGAAATGGTTCCACTGGCCATTAGAACGACGAGAGAGTCCAAACAAGTTGACGAACAAGTGATAGAATCACTCATCCCACAGATCCAAATAAAGGACGACGACACCGGGGATGTACAGATTTTCGAATCAGAATTGTTGTTAGGTGAAGATGTGAGTCATAAGATTGAGCAGTATGGCTACAACGTTGGCCTAAGGCTATCAGAGGTTCTCATATACAAGGATTCACAGAATGAGATACTTAAAAATCTGGAATTGCTCAACATTATGAAGTTTGTGTGTCGTGATGTTTGGAAAGCTATGTATGGTAAGCAAATGGATAACCTACGTACAAACCACAGGGGAACTTTTGTGCTGATCGATAATGCGTTCAAGATGTTCCAAAGGTTTGACTCCCCGTTGGATCAACAGGACACGATCAAAAAGAGTAAACCGTACTTGTGGATTCCATGTGGTGTTATTAGAGGAGTACTCAAGTCATTTGGAGTGGATAGTCTGGTAACACCAGAGATTACAAAGTTCCCGAGTGTCAGTTTCAACATTCAGACAAATATGTAATAGAATTAACGATCACTATCATTAGAATTTTTCTTTTTCTTTTTTTTTTTTTTTTCTTAATAGTACAAACGCTTCATTTGGTCTGACCAAATTTGGATGCAAGTTTCTTACGAGCACCGCTGAATCTCTCCTTTAGAGACGGGGTCTTCTTCTTAGGAAGCGATTCATACTTCAACACCTCATGCGCAGGCTCATCATCCCTCATTCTCTTCTCCACGGGAGTCAGTATGTTGGAATTCTCCTTCAACAACTCATGCTGAACCAACGAATCCTCCTCTTGTAAAGGCTCCGTCAGAATCTCCTGCCTCGTTACCATATCATCAAAGTCTTCATCATCTTCACCCTCGTCATCGTCGTCATCGTCGTTATTATCATCGCCATTGCCCCCATGTAAATCACCATCTCCGTTCAAAGAGTTTCCATTGTCAAACTTGGCAACAACGTTGATCAAATCGTCACCAGAGCTGACATCGTCGATATTTGCCAAAACTTCACGATAGCCACTCACGACATAGTTGGCCAGCAACTTGAAGTTTTTTCTGTTATCGCCCTTTTCGATTCCCATCAAAATGATCTCCAACAAATCCAACACCGTTGAATACGCCAAGTTGGCCACGCCTTCACACTCTTTAAAGAGGTTGAAAGCCTCATGGAACAAATCATTGGAGATGATGTATCTCGTGTAGTAGTCATCGTTCAGCGACAAGATGAACTTCAACGAGCGAACAGCGGCAAGTCTCAATTGTAACTTGTAACTTGGTTTAACCAACTCTGAAATACCCTTCAAAATGTGATTTTCCATAAAGAACGATCTTGAGACGTGTCTATCCTTCGAACAGAAGCTAATGAGGTCAAAGAGATACATAAACATGTCTTCCTTATCCCTCGTGTCAACTTGGTGATTAGAAGCCTCAATCAAAGGCGCAAACAGCTTTGGTGACACTTGTTCATAAAAAGCCTTGAAATATGCCGCTGTGTTCAAATCGTTCAAAGATTCTTCATCTCCAAACATCCCTGGAGTGGATGTATTTCCAGGATCCAAAAGGGATTTCAATGCCTCATAAGCTTGGATTCGTAAACCTGGTTCGCTATCTTCGAGCAGAAACTTTGTGAGAATAAGCAACAAGGTCATGTCGTCAGATAGAGTGATGGTTTTTTGGGGGGTTTGTGTTGTCCGAGAATCTTCACCGTAGCTATCAGCTTCTTTTCCATTAAATGAATCCTCCATTTCATCTTTCCCATCACATTCATCGCCGTCACTGTCATTGTCGTCATCGCCGCCGTCATCTTCAGCATCATCATCATCATCATCATCATCATCATCATCAACGATGCCATTTATCAAAAGCACATCGTGTTCGATTATGGATACGATAAGTTCCGTACCTTGTACTCTGACATCAAGGGAATCATCCTGCAACACAAAGTCGATGGTTTTGAACAACCCCTTTTTTATAAGACTCTTGTAGAATCTAGTCCTTTGTCTTGGCTCCAAGTTTTTGGCCATGAGAACGAATTGATGTAATAGTTTGATACCATCTCTCTTTGTGAGCAATGAGAGTTTTGGATCATCGTACATCTTCAACAGGGTATCGATAAAGTCGCTATTTCTCAAGAATTTAATCACCTCCAACTGGTTCAGGTGGATTAGTGTGGAGATGACGTTGAAAGCTGGGTCATCTAGTAGTCTCACGAGGACGACGTCTTTGAGGAATTGCAATTTGAACGTCTTTTTAATCAAATCCTTGATCTTGTCGTCATTCACGGGAAGCACTTCTTTAAAGTTGGACTCATCACGCAGATACTTGCGGTGATTAGCCTTAAAAGTTGGGAAATCTGGGTCGTACTCCAATATTCCAATCACACCCATCATGTTTTTGTCGTCGAGGATGATTTCAATAGTAAGCGATTCGTTGTACACGATCAACGTCTTGATAATGTTACAAAGCATGTGCAACTGCTTGATTTGCTTGTTCGCTTCAGATTTGTGGAACAATTGCACCAACTTTGGTATGTAGTCGTGTTCTTGGATAAAATTTGAAATGGCTTGTTTCTGGTACTGTGAGTTTGGGTTCTCGTTGAAACAGTTGATGATGGCTGATAGGTCCTCAACAGAAGGTGCGAGTGGTGGCAACTTTACTGGGCCAACAATTAACTCGGTGATTTCGCCATCTATATCACCAGAGAGCACGCTCACTAGCGATATCTGTGGAGCGAGACTCGACGAGAAGACGTGAACTAGAAAGTCACACATTGTTGAGCACCCATCCTTTTCCTGGAACGACAGCGCTATACTCTGACCCTCTGGTGTAGTCCATACGATCAGAGTTTCCTGCTGTCGTTGGAACTGGAGCGATCCCTCTATCGTTGCATTCAACAGCTCTTCTGTCTGGTCTAGTTCGTTCCTTACAACAAGGCAGGGCGGTTCCCCATCGCGGATCTCACCAAAGCAGTATCCCGTACCGTTGTCTATCCACACGTCGGAGAGGAAATATACTTTCACCCTATACAGCTGCTCATGTGAGGTCCTCATCGTTATGTGTGTGTGCTTGTGTGTGTGTGTGTGTGTTTGTATTCCTATGAATCACACAACAACAAGGACAACAAGGACAAGACTAATAGATTAAACAAAAACCAAAAGGGAAGAAGAAGAAAAAAAAAACACAATGACAAAAATAAACTGAAACAACAGAGAAAGACTCTCACACTGATACACCAATAATACCAAAAAAAGGCAGTTTTTGTAAAGTTCCTATGGTGTGTCTGTATAGTAAATGTGTATAGTATCAAAACCCCCCGTGTTTTTTTTGTTTTGTTTTTTCTTCTCCTCCTCCTCTTCTTCTTCTTCTTTCTCTTTTCAACTTTTTTTTTTTATATAAGGGAACCAAACAACACGAACACAACAAACGCGTTTGTTTATCTTCAAATTTATGTTGGGCTTTTTATGTGTTATAACAGATGTGTTTTTACGCGATATGTTGCAATATATATATATATTATATAACCGTTGTAAAGTTGTGAATATATCTAGAACCACCCACCCGCCGCCATTGTGTTGTTAATTATCCATTTCAACTCGGTGTATCTACATTAGAGACATATTAGCCAAAAAAAAAAAAAAAAAAAAAAAAAAAAAAAAAAAAAAAAAAAAAACATAAAAAACAATTAGCAAAGTACTGGCAAAAGACAACTTCACAACTTCACAACCTGATCACATCCCTTATACGCAAAGTTCTCGATTCCATATTTTTCTGCAAACCCAACACCAACGAAGCGGCCACCCACGTAGTGCACGGTGCCTTCAGGTAGGAAATTGGCGACGGGTTTTGGTGCAGTCAACGATATGAGCACATCTGGTGACCTGATCCCCCCGGGAACAAACCCACAATCTACATCCCAACCTGATGGAATATCCACAGAGAGAATTGGAATGGTGGTCTTGTTCACCGTGTCGATAATGGAGTCAAATGGAGAACGGATGGTACCTGCCTGGAACGAAAAGCCAAAGATGGCATCAATGATGAGTTGGAACTGGTTTATGCTCTGTAGGTCCTGCACAAACTCAACCTCGAGATTACGCAGTTGTGTCTCCAGATTGACAAATAGCTGCTTTTTCGAAGGTTTTGGATAATAAACAGAAGGAGAATATCCCCATAGTTTCAAATGACGAGCGGCAACTAAACCATCACCACCTTTGTGTTTCCCCATCTGTTAGTATCACAAAAAGTCAATTAGGCGGGCATTTTAGTAGGAAAAAAAAAATATGGACATTTGACAGCATAAAATTACTCACCGTTGTTACCAGGACCAACCACAACCAACACTTTCTTCATCAGTGGGAAAGATTTGAAAGTTGCCTCAGCCACAGATAGTCCAGCCAACTCCATCTGGAAATCGTTATAGTTAGTTAGCTTCATGTTTGCTATTCAAAAAGGCGTGAGGGAGGGAGGGAGGGAGGGAACCAAAAAAAAAAAAGAGAGAGAGAGAGAGAGAGAGAGACTCACCAGTTGGTCAATGGAGAAGCCACCAGTGCTCATAAGTTCCTGATCTACCTGTGCTGCAAGCTTTGCAGTCAATACCTTGAAGCTCATCCCTGTTTCTTGTTCTATATATATATATATATATTGTGCGTAAGTTAATGAAGTTATAAACCGACCAGGAGAGAGACAAAGGAATAATATACTTTTGTGTGTGTGGGGGGATTTGGCCATCCACGTGAGCAAGCACGTGATGTATGTACTTGGGGGTACCCAAACGGAAGGGAAACGGAACTCCGTAGCACCAGCGGCAGGCAGCGGCAGCGGCAGCGGCAGCAGCAGCGGCAGCAGCAGGCAGGCAGCGTCCCCCATTGTCCTTTTTTTTTTGTGCCACCACAAGTTCGTTCGTTTGTTCGATGGGGGGGTTGGAAAGTGAGGAACATCAGCCCATTCACCACCACCAGTTCATAAGAACACACACCTCCACCTTCCACGATCCACACCTCCTCTCCATACGGCTCGTGTCTTATGCTTTTTAAAACCAGGATGCACACTTTCTCCCTCTTTTTTTTTCTGTGTTTTTTGTGTTTTTGGAGGGGAGGAATGGGATGGGGGAGTAAGTAATAGTCAACGTAGTAGTAGTAGTTATTCCGTATCAGCTGATGCTTTTTGTCTCTTGAAGACCTTTTTTGGTGCGGATTTTGTAAAGTATATATGGATAAAGGGTACTACCGGGTGTAACAAACATATTGACCAGCAACAGAAGGTGAACTTCAAAAAGAAAGAAAAAAAAAAGGCACCAGGTGACGGTTATTTTGGCATCTGCATTCTGGATAAGAGAATAACATGATGTCAAATGCCACCGTCTGCGGGATGCTGGGGGTGGGGGCGGGAGAGCAAGAGAGAGAGAGAGAGAGTGTGTGTGTGTGTGTGTGTGTGTGTGTTTGTGGGAGCTTAGGTGATTGATGCCTGTCAAGGTGACTATTCAACTCTTAACAAAACATATTATACACGCATTAAAACCCACCCACCCTCAGAGTACTTGAGCCCATTTGTGTTTTTTTTTGTTTTCTTTTTTGGAGGTAGCACACGGTGATCTTCTGCTCCATCATGGATCAAGATCACAGAGTTGAAGTGCCAGACAAACCTAAACCTGATCAACCAGGTGATAAGGGTAAAGTACAAACAGCTAATTGTCGGGAACACAAGAGACTAAAGTTGATACATATGAACGAGGAGAAGTCAGAGGTGCCAGTCCCGATGGATAACACCGTTGATACTTCGCCAATTGAAGCAAAAACGACAGATCTGGCCGACAACCAGCAGGAACCACTGGATAGAAATAATATTCGAAGGGCTAGAAAATCCAAAAAGCTCCAAGGAGTTGGGGTCAAGAAGCCGCTTTACTCCAAATACGAGACGCTATTCATCATAAAGGCATTCAAAGCGATCTCTGAGAGAAGGCCAAACTTGGTACTCGCTGACCTGTTCTAGATCGTTTCGATCCTATTCAACGAGATGGCCAAGACACAAGGGTTCAAATGTCGTACAGGTGACCAACTCTACCAGAAATACAAGCGGATACAATACGGTTTGAGCCATGGAGAAGATGAGTTTAAACAGTACTTCATAAAGACCAAGCACAGTGCAAAGGAATGGTTTCCCGACTTCACAAAGGTCTGCGATGATGAGACTTTGCAACGTATAACGCTTCCCTCGCTGGACTGTGCTATTGAGCAAGTTCTTGATACTGCTGGTTTTGGTGTATGCGACACGGGTAGTGTGGTGAAGGTGAATATGGAAACGGATGATACTTATCCAGCTGCCGAGAGCAGCGTCATTGCAGATCTGAGATCACAGGTTCAAGTGTTGGAGGAACAGATCCGCTTAAGGGACTACGAGTTGTACGTGTTGCGTGAGGGCAATGTGCACAGGGATCGCGAGATCTCTTTCCTGAAGGACATGGTTAAGGAGGAGCTGTCATACATCCGCCATAAGCTCAATGAACAGAAATGAAATATGACATACAAACTATTGAGTGAACAGTAATGGAAAGACAGGTTGAAAAAAGCAGAGAAAGAAGAATGCAAAGAAAAACAAAACAAACAAATACACCTCTCCAAACGATATCTGTCACTCTAAAGACCTGGACATATCGATATTACTTTTACAAAATGAGCACAGTTTTAACAACCGTTAATGAGCCATAAAACAAACAAATACAAAAAAAAAAAAAAATGAAGCAATGAAAGAAGAAGAAAAAATAAACACCAAGAATTAATAGAGATGAAATGTATTTATTGAACAACTTTAGTGCCTTCCACCGTAAGTTAATCGTATACTTCTTAAGAATAGTCAACTAATACAAAAAAAAAAAACACCCATCCAGACACCCATACATTAGCCCTTCTCAGTACGGATTTATCCCTGGCGGATAAGGATAGGGGCATTTCATATCCGTTGGCCATCCTTAAGGAACCCCCTTAGAAGTAACTTGAGTTCGTGTGCGTAATTGCCAGTAAGCTATATAGCATTTCTCAGTATAAAGCTATCACAATTCAAAAGGTCCTCCATAGTTAAGCAAAAAAATTTGTAGAATGCCAAAATTTCAAACCCCGCATAGTGGGTGGAATATGTTTTGACACAATTTGCGATATCTCAAGTTAAAATGTTATAAAGACTCAGTTCTCAATAGCTACAGTGTATATAGTCATTTTGCAAGTGTAATTGTTCCGTTCAATATTTAAAAAATCTACTAAAAATTTGACAGCCGTTCCCTCCCAAACGAATCCCCGGATTTTTCCCGAAAAAATTCCCCGGGGGCACTACAAGAAGAGGGAGAACGATTTCCACCTTTTAATAACCATTTCGAATGGAATGGAGGTGGAAAAGGTCTCTTCCCTCCCCCCCTGCAGCGAGGAGTCACTACAATGATCCACACAGTCAGTATCCTATGATGTCCAGCCCATGGTATCATCCATGAGGGGTCGTCACCAATGAACCATCATAATGTGGGATACCGCCAGGGGATCGGAGAGGGTACTATGTTTCACCACAATGTGACAATGCCATTGTGGGATGGGACAGCGATACCAACTGCATCTGGTAAATGAAGCCCATCCATAGTCCCGAGTCCAAAAATCACGAAATGTGATAATGGTTGCCAGGTTGTAAACTCATCTTCATCAGGTGTCTTGAAAGTCTGTAACGGGTCAAGTAACGGCCCAAGAAACCACCAGGAAGAAGATTTGAAGGTGATGCCAAAAAACACCAATGTCATTCTTCAAAAATCACAACCGCAAATCAGACACCTTCTCCTCCATGGTGATATCTTGAATGACATGCGGACAAAATATCAACCTAGTTGGTCAGACTAGTTGTGGGGAAGGGGACTGAGGAAGTCAGAGAACAAGTCAATGTCCTCACACTTGAGCAGACTAAACAACACGATAGCACAATCTGACTGACACGTGTGATCAATTCCGATCAAATCGATGTGGCTTGGTAGGCCCCAGTAGCTGATAGAGCAAGTTGACAAAAGTGGCACAGGACGTGAGGTGCTATCGCCAGCACAAAACAAGATGAAAATGCAATGTTAACTGAATCTGTCAACATGCAACGTATCACCAAGAATGAACTGACAAGCAAATCTGGCAACAAGAGAAGTCCAAAACAATAGAGTTATCCAAGTGTACAAGCAACGACGGGGACTTGGTCAGAGTCCAGTCATGGGGTGTAGCACATGGATCACCAGCATGAATCAGAGAACAATGTGTTAGCACAGCATACCAGCACACAAAGCCCGAAATCAAGTATGGGAGATCAGATGTCACATCAAGTCCGGCTGGTTAGGCGCGATCTCAATGGGGTACAAGTACCAACATGCGAAAACAAACATGTCGACTAGGCAAGTCATGATATGGCAGAGTTGGTCAGGCTCCACAATATCAGTGGACTCGAAGTATGAGACAAATAAATGCCACAATATCCAAAGAGGATCAACCACAGTCAAACTGGTCAGGTTTGAGCAAGAGGCTGAACCAACTGAACATAGAGGCACCTGAGTCACAGGTACAATCACGTTCTAGCGAAACTGGTCAGATTTCACTTGAGCAGTAGACTGATACCATCACACACACATACAGAGAGAGAGAGAGAGACTTGAACAGAGAATGCTCCAAGGTCTTGAGGGTAACCAAGAGTGGTTGTCCAACTGGTCAGGTGGGGCATGCTCTTTTGGGCACCTCAAGGTCAAATGAAGAATGCAATCACAACAGCCACGCCACATGAGTACTGTGCCATCATCACTGTTCTGTGTATCGAAGGGAGTAGTGTGGTACCATGAAGGTCTTCTCAAATGCAAGGGCCCCGATCATTTGTAGGCATAACAACAGACCACAAAGACACAAAAACTTTGTGATGGCCACAAAACCAGAAAGGTAAACAAGGCCACAAAGACTCAAGCCATGAGAGATCATAAAGAGAGCAAAGGAGGACCCAGAGGAGATAATGACATAAAGAAATGAAAGGTGTTCATCAAGAGAACACTTAAGCATCAGATGAGTGGCTTTCTAACTGGTCAGGAAAGAAATGCCGTTGAAGAACAAGATTTGGTCAGTTCTCATTCCACAATCATCTCATGACTCAAATGAACAACTTCATGAACACAACATACCGACAATCAAAACTCCTTAGTGTTATAAAAGTGGGCTTTTCCAACTGGTCAGGTTGGAAAAGCCACTGAGAAAAGGAGACTGGTCAGATCCCCCTTTCACAAACACATCATGGGTCAACTGAACATCTCGCATGCTTGCAAACTTTCCAGTGCTATACGAGCAGCTGTCCAACTGGTCAGGTAGGACAACCCCACAGCAGAAGATGATTGGTCAGTTCACCTTCCACAAGCACAAGGGAGAGAAAGACAAGTTTGGTTCACAAGGAGGGTTTGAAAGTGCCCATTAATGGAAACCTCCCAAGCATCGCACACAAGTAGTTATCTAACTGGTCAGGAAAGAAAGCCACATGCGAACAATGCCCAAGAGTTACATCAACAGGCAACAGTCAAAGCCCAAGGGGCAACTAGCCTAAACCCCATGTCAAGAGCATGTGAGAAGTTGGTGTTGGTTGGTGAATAAAAGTAAGGTGGAAGAAGGAAGGAAGGAAAGTGGGAATTTTGGGGTCCTTTTATATTTTTTTCTGCTCTGGGGGTTACACAAAGTCGCTGGTTTTGTGTCACTCTGAAATGTAAACATTGATGCGGATAGACCCCAAATGACACAAAGATGGTCTCCCCCACGGGGAAAATAATCGTACCGAATTTTTAACTTGACCTGCTATACAAACTACTTGAAACCTGATAGAGCTACAAATAGAAAGATCTATGGTATCCATACCATTACTGTAGAGTAAGTAGCTTTTTAGGAATCATTATCTCTCACTTTGAGGCAACCGTTTTCCTGTGTTTTATGATGTGGAAATATCAAACTCGAGATATTTGGCATTTGGATCAATGGGTGTTTAGAGCTCCTCAGGTTTACTCTTGAAGTCATCTAGATTCTTTGACGTCGTCTGCGCTGATGAATTTAAATCTCTATAGATACAAATAGAATAATATGCCATGTAATATGATATGAATCAGATACAGAAAAAAAAAAAAAATACACAAAAAAAAAAAAAAAAACAACACAAAAATCTGTTCATATTCAATACCAAGGATGAATAGAAATGAATTGTTATTCTATTGAACAACTTTGGAGAGTCTTCCACCCCTCCCTAAATTGATCCTATCCTACCACTACCTTCTCCCAAAAACGGCACTTACGCGGAAAAATTGCCGCCAATGCCCGTTTTTAAGCGTGTGGTTTGTTTGTCGCTATTTTTGGTGGTGGTGGTGGTGGTGAGCGCAAACGCGAAAGTTTTACGCCAAAAACGCCAAAAAAAAAAAAAAAAATTCCCCCAACCAGACAAACACAAACTGATATACGATACGATACAACAAACAATCAAACAAACACATTCAATAAACAAGCCCCAAAAAAAAAAGAAGAAGAAAACACCTTTGGAGGGGAACCAATCAGCGCTATTTGGGAAAGGGGAGAGACAACAACAAGAAACACCAAAACGGAAGGAACGACCAAAATGTCACAACTGTTGAGATTCAAGGCAGACCACAAGAGAGGCGTCAAGTACACCGTGATGGTCGTTGGACCTTCTGGAGTTGGAAAGACGACCTTTGTAAACTCGATGCTCGATACGCAGTTGTTGCCTTACAAGTACCAACCTCTTGGCTCTGTGAAGACTGAACCAGCAGTGTTGAGCATTGTGGGAAATTCCAACTATAGCTTTGACTCTAGGGAGTTCAACCCATCGCAGGACAACTCGGAATCCACGATTGCCATTACGCAGAGCACGTTGGAGATTGTCGATGAGGATGGCGGGAAGATTTTACTTTCTGTAGTTGATACCCAAGGGTTTGGTGATAACCTGGACAATGAGGTTTGTTTCACCGAAATTATAAGTTTTTTGAAACAGCAGTTTGACCACGTCTTGGCAGAGGAGACGAGAATAAAGAGAAACCCTAGGTTTGAAGACACAAGGGTTCACATTTGCCTGTACTTTATCGAACCAACTGGCCATGGTCTTAGAGAGTTGGATATCGAGTCTATCAAGAAGTTGAGTAAGTATGTGAATGTGCTTCCTGTGATTAGTAGATCCGACTCTTTCACTGCGTTGGAATTGGAGGCCTTTAAGAAGAACATCTTGTACGACATTTCCAAATACAGCATCCCAGTTTTCCAATTTGGATACGACGAAGATGAAGATGACGAGGATGTTATCGAGGAAAACAGACAGTTAAAATCCATGCAGCCGTTTGCCATCATGGGGAGTAAGGAGAAGGTTGAAATGGATGGCCAGTGGAAATATGCCAGACGCTATCCATGGGGTGCTGTTGACATTGAGACCCAATCTGATTTCTCCAAGTTGAAGAACGTGCTGTTGGGTTCGCATTTACAGGATTTCAAAGACCTCACAATGAACTTCTTGTACGAAAACTACAGATCTGAGAAGCTTTCGAGCGTTACCAAAGTGGGAGAACGTAACGAGAGTGTTGAAGCTGGAAATCCTTCTCTGTCAAACTTGGCAGCGTTGACCCTTGACGAAAAGGAAGGCCAAGATGTCGAGAAACAAGAGGGAGACAGAACTCCATCCATGAGATCCAACTCGACGTTCAAGCCAGATACCCATTCATCTCCAATCAAGGACGTTGCACAGTCGATTAAGGATGACAACGAATCCTATATTGACAAGATCAAAAACTCGCCCCAAATTCCTTATTCTCCTGATCCTTCGAGAAACAAGCTCAGGGTGATGAGTGAAACCGTGCCTTATGTTTTGCAACACGAGAGAATCATCTCGAGACAACAGAGAATACAAGAACTAGAGGAGAAATCTGCAAGGGAACTATCACTAAGAGCTGCTGCCCTTGAGAGAAAGGCTGCGGAGTTGAAGAGAAGGGAAAAATTGCTCAAACATGGGTCATTTACGAGTTTGAAGAAGGAGGATACGTTGACAGACCTCGCGTCAATTGTTAAACAGGAACAATAAGAAACAATACACACACACACACACACACACACACACACACAAACAAACAAAACAATCTATTTCACAACTTTGAAGGTCCCAGTAGTCTCTTTTTGATACCTTCTGGATACATGTGCATTGCAGCAGATTGGCCCAAGTGCCATGCTGCGCCATCTACAACCATAACGTCACCAGTGATGTAGGAAGCAGCATCGCTAAACAGGAAAACCGTGGCATTTGCAATGTCCTCCTTGTAACCCGGTCTCTGCAATGGAACCATCTTTGCCAATTGATCAACCGAAGTCCCCGCACTTAGCCTATCAAGTCCCTCTGTATCCTTGATGATACCAGGAGCAATACAATTGGAACGTATACCCAATGGACCCAATTCCACGGCAAGTGCATTCGACAGAGCATCGACACCAGCCTTGGCAGCACCAACGTGCGCCTGGAACGGGACACCGTAGTAGTGTAGAGTTGTAGATACAAAGATTATCGAACCCTTGTTCTTCACGAGTTGCTCGTAACACGCCTTGACCGTGTTGAAAGAACCCAACAGATCGATGCTAACAACGGACTTGAAGGCGTTTGAAGATAGGCTATTGAAATCCGAAAGGAAATTCCCTGCAGCACCACAGATGACAAAGTCAATCCTTCCCAACTTTTCCACAGTTTTATCAACTGCAATTTTCAAACTTTTGACATCACGAACATCGGTATCACCCAACCCAATCACCTGTGCCCCTGGTCTCAATTGGCACATATCCCTTGCTGCAGACTGTGTCTTTTCAACGTTTCTACCAACAATAGCAGCGTTAGCACCTAATAAGACCATAGCCTCAGTCTGGACTCGGCAGATGGAGCCTGCTCCACCTGTAACAAATACCACTTTTCCCTTAAAGATGTCTGGTTTGAACTGTGTTGTGCTTAGGAAGTCCTTGTTGATTGACATTTGTTTTTTTTTTTTGTTTTTTGATTGCTTTAACCTTATATTTAACTCTTGGTAGTACTCTTATGAATATATTATAACAGAGTATAAGGGTATGCCCACAGTTTTCTATTTTACTTATTTTATTCACTGATATATATATATATATATATAGATATCTTGGAAGAACCGTATGTGTGTGTGTGTGTGGGGGAGGGGAGGCAGAAAGAGGGACAAAACACAATCGTCAAATGTGCCGCGGTTGAAAAATACAAACCCCCCCCCTCCCCCCCAGCCCAGCCAGGCCAAGCCCTGTAGTCACGTGGATGTCCACGTGATACGTCAAAGATTCAAAGCATAGAAGAATATCACGTGATCTATCACGTGATATGTATGTATATATAACCAACTTAGGGGCCCAGAACCTCGGCCCATTACTCAGTGTGCTCAGTGTTTCTCAGCCCCCCCCCCACCAAACAACCAATAACAAACAAATGTATATATATTTGTCATCTACATATGACGGCTGTATTTTATGTACATATATATATATATATATATATATATATATATATATAGTAGGGGAATGTACCCACACACACACTTCTGTTCTTCATTCTTTTTATGTCGTCTTAAACTTGAAAACATCTAATCAATTGGACCCTTTTCTTTATTTTTTGATTTTTTGATTTAAAAGAGCAAACGAAGAAAACCTCAAACAAGGATAATTCTTTTAGGCCCGCCCCCGCATCGGAGTATTTGTGAAAGAAACATTCACATTCAACACATACAACACATTCATATAAACATACAGCATGGGATATCCATCACCACTAACAGCAGTCCGCAGATTCCTCAATCCTTCAACTCTGCTCGTGTCCACATCTTTCTCCAGGGTCAACAAGTTTGAATTTGGTAACCGTATGGCCCTTGTCGGAGTTCCTGGCACAATGGACGTTATCGTTTGGTCTCCAATTCCTCTTGGTGAAGAGTTTGACAAGGCCATTGCAGAATTTTCCAAAGGTGCCGAATTGAACGTTTACGCGTGTATTGTCCCGGATAAGGAACACACAATGGTATCAGAGAGCCTTAAGGCAAAATATCCAGATGTCTTTTTGATTGGTCCTTCTGGAATCACAGATAAGCCAAACTTGAAGTTGGATTACACCTTTGAAGATTCGCATTCAAACAGAGTGGTGCCTGGTTCTGAAATCAACACAAAGTTGGCCAACTTTGACTTTGTGTTCTTGAACGGCCACCCTAACAGAGAGGTTGTTATGTTTGACAAGTCCACAAAGACGCTATTCGAGGCTGATTTGCTGTTTAACATCCCATCAAACGGTAAGAACCCAGACCAGTACCCAGGTGTGAACCAGAACAAGGGGTTTTGGGGATACATGACTGCAAGATTGAATGCTGACTCAAGAGTTGGTAGATACCTCCATCACAAGCTGCTCAAGAAGACACCGGAAAACGTTAAGGGTTTGAAGGCCCTGTTGTCCTTGGACTTTGACTCTGTGGTGCTTTCCCATGGTGTGGTTCATGAGAATAACGGTAAGGCTGCTTTTGAGAAGATGTTTGCCTCCTACATTTAATACTTTGGCCCTAAGCCTTTTTTTTTTTTTCAACCTTGTGTTCTGTTATGTTATGTTGTGTTGTGTTTTTTCCTTTGTGACTTTTCTTCCTCTTTTGTCCCATTCTATTTCCCCCCCACCAAAAAACTCCTTTTTAATGCAAATCGTCTATTTGAAAAAAAAAAAAAAACACAAAGTATATAGAAGTTGTAAATTATGATTAATCCCATATATATATATATATATATATATATATATGTATATATATGGGATTAACACACAAACAAAAACCAGAGAGATTAGAAGTTATCCCATTCCTCCTCCTTTGAGGCAGCCTTCTTGTTGGAGAGTCCTTGTAACTTTGTCTTTTGACCTGGACGTGCCATTCCAAAAGCTGGTTTGATCTCTGCCTCGTCATCTTCTCCCAAAGTGTCAAATAGTTTGCCATATCTACCACCTTCGATGTGTTGTTGTGAAAAATTCTCATTCAATCTATTCAAAGCCTCATACCCGTATTGACTCGTCTCTTGGAATTTTTGGCCAAACTGTGCCGCTGCCCTCTTGGCCTCCTGTCCCAAATCTCTAGAAGACAGCTGCTGGAAACCTGGTTTGACAACACTCTCATTCACCTCTTCGATAGATTTGCTCACCGTGGAGGAGAAAAGGGACCAACCTTTCGAAAAAGTTCCCAAGGGATCACTCTGGAACTTGTCCAAAGTGAATCCTGCAAGGGACCCACCACCGCTTTGAGAAGAACCAGCCTGTTGAGGTTGTGGGGTGTTACCAAACCCTTGGAACTTACCACCTTGTGAAGGGGGCAAGTGATCCGGTCTCGTATCGTTCTTAGAACCCAATTCGGCAAAGTATGCCTCGTTCTGGGCCTTTTGGTTGTTTGGCAAGGATGGCGTACCCTTTCGAGAACCCATCGGAGTCCCCGTGCGGGTGTTGTTCGTTGTCGTTGGCAAGGATGATTTGTTAGACTCAACCTTTGGTTCGTTCAACACCAAGTTGGAATAGTCACGCGGTGTGAACTCTTTACCTTCAATCTCACAGGTCAACTTTTCTTTGTAATCCTCGGCAACAACGTTGTCAAACTTTACCTTTGGATCGCTCTTCAAGTCAACGCCGTTTGATTCCAAGTACTCTGCACACTTCTCGTTACCACCAGCCTGCATTCTCGAAACTTCTTCTGGCTTGAATTGATCCATGGTGATCGATCTTACAAAGGAGATGTGCACACCGAGTCCACGATGGACACCGGCACATTCCAAACAGATAAAGATACCAAACTTTGGCGACGCCCACTGTGGGTTTGGCGCGTTGCAGTCGAAACAACGCTTGTTACCTGGTGTCTTTTGAAGTTGCAAAAGCTTTCTTCTAGTATCAGGATCCACCATCCAGTCACCAGCCATTGTGTGTGTGTGTGTGTTTTTTTTTTTTGTGTGTGTTTTCGTTTTCTGTCAAAAGTTGTGTGTATATATATATATCCATATCTATTTGATGGGTTTTGTTTCGTTTCTCAACTTTTTGTTGTCCAAAATGTCACACACACACATCCAAAAACAGCGTGAGGTAGATTACATAATCAATCCAACTGTCGGTAGGATTTCGTTGGCTACTATATATACCAAGATGGAAGGGGTGGGTTTGAATGTATATATATATATATATATATATATATAAGCCAAGGACCTTCATCTGTTGAACAAACTATGTAGTTTATAACATGATGTACTTAACTACTCAAAAAACCTACAGGCAATTTAACAATAATATGACTCTAAACGGTACAGCATTTAGCTCAGTTCTCCTTACCTGGAATGACAGAGTCGTCTGGCTTCAATGTTGGGAACAACAACACCTCTCTGATGTTGTTGGAGTTTGTCAAGAACATGGCCAATCTGTCGATACCACAACCCCAACCACCGGTTGGTGGCAAACCGTACTCCAGCGCGTTACAGAATGTCTCGTCAACCAACTGGACTTCGTCATCACCTTGGTCCTTCTGTCTGGCCTGCTCCTCGAATCTAGCTCTCTGGTCAAATGGATCGTTCAACTCGGTGTAGGCGTTACAGATCTCCTTGGTGGCAACAAACACCTCGAAACGCTCACACAAACCTGGAATGTCTCTGTGGTACTTGGCCAATGGGGACATCATCTGTGGGTGACCAAAGATGAAAGTTGGGTTGATACATGAGTCCTCGAGCTCACCGACAAGCTTGTCGAGCATTCTGGCGTTGGTCAATGGAGGTGGACAGTCCAACTTGTGGGTGATCAGGATCTGCTTCAAAAAGTCACCAGTCTCCTTGGTGTGCAACTGGTCACCTGGTGGGAACTTGACGTTGTAAACCTTCTCCAACTCCTCAATCATGTTGATTCTCTTCCATGGTCTGGAGAAGTCCAAGGTCAACTCTTTACCCTCTGGACCATCTGGGTGGTAGGAGAGCTTGTAGTCACCAGTGATGGACTTGACCATCTCGGAGAACAACAGCTCGGTCATGTCCATCAAGTCGTAGACATCGGCGTAGGCCTGGTAGAACTCACAGGTGGTGAACTCTGGGTTGTGGGTCATGTCAATACCTTCGTTTCTGAACTGACGGCCAATCTCGTAAACACGGTCCATACCACCGACAACACACTCCTTCAAGAACAACTCTGGGGCAATACGCATGTACATGTTCAAGTCCAACTCGTTGTGATGGGTAATGAATGGCTTAGCAGTGGCACCACCGGCAATGACGTTCATCATTGGGGTCTCAACCTCGATGAAGTCTCTGTTGTCCAAAAACTTTCTAATGTAGGTGATAATCTTGGATCTAGTGATAAATTTGTCTCTAACGTTGTTGTTGACAATCAAGTCCAAGTATCTCTTTCTGTATCTCTGCTCTTGGTCCTTGAAACCGTAGTGATCGGTTGGCAACATGTGCAAACATGGGGTCAACAGCTGAACCTTGGTTGCAAAGATGGACAACTCACCTTCACCACCCTTCTTTGGCTCGGTCTTACCTGGGTAACCGGTGACACCGATGATATCACCTCTCTTCAACAAGTCATGGGCAGTTTCGTAGTCCTCCTTGGAGTCCTGGGCCTGTGCCATGATTTGCACTTGAAGACCGTCAGATCTCAAAACGTAGAACTTCAACTTGGAACCAGACTCTCTCTTGGCAATGACACGACCGGCAACAGAGACCTCAATCTCTGGTTTGGTCTCACCACGCTTCAAGTCCTTGAACTCCTCCAAGAACTCCTTGATGGTCTTGGTGACAAAGAACTTGTGTGGATAAGGGTTTGGCGACTTGGTGGTTCTGAGCTCGTCAATCTGTCTGGATCTCATCTCGAAGAATTGGTTTGGAGTCAAATCCTGGAGGATGTCCTTCTTCTTGGATGGCTTGTCACCAGAAGCGGCCTTCTTGGCGGCAGCGGCCTCAGCCTTAGCAGCCTTCTTAGCGTCAGTCTCACGCTTCTTCTGTCTCTTCTTCAACTCAGACTTGGACACCTGTTCACCGGTAACCTCATCGAGGTAGAGTTTCTGCACCTGTTCGGCCAATTCGTCTGACATATTTTTTTGTAGCCTTGGGGG
>JAJMLK010000146.1:0-10825 GCA_030564145.1 Williopsis takata
TTCAAAATCAAAAAAAAAAAAAAAAAAAAAAAAAAAAAAAAAAAAAAAACCAGAAAAAAAAAGCACAAATTGAAAGAACGGTCACTAAACTCTGTTCCCAACGACAATTTGATGTTAAATTTTTCACTGTTTTCCTTCCTGTTTTCTTTTGTTCGTACTGTTATTTTTTTTTTTTAAGGCTTCACCTTTTTGTTTTTTGGTTGTTGATGTTTTTGTTACCACCCCTGTTTCGCCAGCAACCAGACCAAAGAAAAAACAAAACCCGAACACCAAACGTATTTAGGGCGCTTTGTAAAAGGGGGAACGCGGCTATTTTTGACTTGACGCCCACGGTACACCATCCCTCTCATTGCAAACAACCCGTGTACAAAGTGATAGCTTACGGGAGTTGTGTTTTTATCTACTAGATCTCGGTGCCATGGAGATAGGTACACTCCGTGATAGATGGCTTACTGCAAAAGCTGCGCAAGAACAGCTAATCTCGGAACTTTTAGACCGTGAGTCTGTCTTGGTGCTTTCAGCTTGTAATCAATCAGTAGGACAACTAACACAAACCAAAAAAAAAATAGATATTGAACACCTTGAAAGAAAGTACAAAGCGCCCCAGCTGGGAAATATGAAGGTGGAATCTCTTGAATCCATCAGAAAAAAACAGAACGACGACTCTCTAAAAAAGGCTGAATTCAAGATCCAGTTGCTTCAGAGCTCGCTTTCTCAAGCACTGATGACCAATACGACCCTTGATAAAGAGAACAAGGAGCTCCGAAGAAAGTTGGCTACGGAGACTCGACAACCATTGAGAACCCAATCTTTGAACGTTGGCACAGGAAACTTCTTGACAATGCTTAAGGCACCGGTGACACCGGTACCGGCTAAGGAGAAAGTTTCTGTTCGTGTTGACACCAGTGATCTTTCAGGCGCAACGGATAATATGCACTCAGATGGCCATTCTTCCGAATCATCAGATCTCGTACCCACCCAATTCACGTTGGGTGAAGGATTGCAAGAACACAGCTCGCCTGACTCAAGGGATGATTTTAAATATGTTCCGGAAAGATCAAGGCAAATGGAGAGCCCATCGTCAGCCAGGCATGGCTCAATCGATCTCTCTAATGACAAATATACCGCTGTTAATATCAAACAGGAGCATTCTGACTCGTACGAACTAATATCCAAAGAAGAATATCAAGATACCCAATTCCCCATGTCGTCATCTCCAATTAAAGTAAAGGATGAGCCGGATGAGGATGGCATGCCAGATTTCTCAGAGGTCAAGGACTCCCTGGAGGATTCACAAGACAATATCAACCTCACACTACCAACACCAAAAACAACATCAAAGATTCATACACCATTCAACTTTCGTCATCGGGATACCGTAAAACGCAATATACAACAACTCAACACGCCAACCGAGTCGCGTCCCTTCAAGAGAACACACTTTCAAGGGTTTTTAAATCTCTCACAAAACCCTTTCAAAAATCGTGATTGGATTATTGAGGACTTCAAAGTAAACCCAGATAAGAATGACAACATCTCATATGCATACCAGGTTGTTGTCCGTGGTGCCAAAAGACGTTGCATCCATGGTAAAACGTGCCAAGATTGTGACAGATTTTACAAAGCGATGGGTGATCTTTCCACCGACAAAAATGGCCCAAGGTGGAATGACGAAGATGATGATCGGAATGGGTTTGACGTTGTAAAAGTCACGTCTAGACACAGAGACCTTTGGGATAAACCTGAAACTCCACCTGGATTTGGTCAGTTTGACTTTCCCAATACGCAAGAGCGTAGTGAGCAGAAATTGAAAGCACAACAGATGAAGAAGCGCATGGCTTATGAAAGACTCTATTCGGCGTTGAATGACAAGAGGTGGATCTTCAAAGATGTTACGCTGAATGAAGCTGTAGATGAAGGACGCTTCACGGTGGATAAATTAGTGTTCTTCAACAACTTGAAACAGGGTGATGACGATGACTAATTATGATGATAACTAGACTACTCTAACGAAAAGAAAGAAGAAATAAAATAAAAATCAAAAAAAAAAAAAAAAAACACAACCCAGTATATCAAGTGTAACAAATATATGGTATTTTTTTTTCTCTTTAGTTGTGTAAGTTAAGTTAGAGCAACATTAAGATGGCACATTATTGGTTGTGTGCATGCGCATATTCGTATAAGTCATAAGTTTCATGTAAATCATATCTCCGTGGTTTTAACCCTTGCTAGCCTTCAAATCGTTGAAAAACTTTTTGTAAACGTCATAGTTGAAATCTTTAAAGTTTGGATCGAGGTCAATAAAAGCCTTTGAGATCTGACAACTCTTAAAGTAATAGTTCAAAAAGAACCTATTCTTCAGGCTATCGTTCAGAATCTTGCCACTCTTTGAATCACTTCCTGGAACACTGCTAGAAGTGCTCAACGTCTGCGAGGCAATACCCGCTGGAGACTTTGGAGTCTGTTCAATGTTCTTCAAACCTGTACCGTGCAAGGGGAACAAAGTCTGAAAGATTTCATAAGCAGCCAGTGTGAAACCAAACTGTGGGGACGATCTCAAAACTCTAGCACCACCACCTTTGAAGAACGATCTGGCGCTCTCTTCTTTCAAAATGGTCTTGAAAGCGTGGAAGATACCTCTGTAATGAGTTTCGCCCTTTTTAGGATCAACCTGTAATCTTGTCTTGATCACATCGCATGGAGTAGTCAAAAACGCTGCAGGCATACCAGCGAGACCACCACTAACCAACAGTTCCCACGTCTTAAGCTTGTGTCTTCTCTTCTTATCAGCAGGATCATAGTTGAAGACATCCTTCTTTATGTGGGCATATGTAGGGAAATAGATGGCACTAAACGGGACATCACGGAGTAAACAGGCACACACACCCTTGTACAAGCCGGGTAATCCCAATTTCCGGATGATGCCAACTGCGCTTAGCCTTTCAGACGCCTCGTAACTTCCTTGGACTTGCAAACGAATCTTGACAATTTCCAACGGATTTGTGAACACCACTTGGCAGGCACCTGCACATGCACCGGATACAACTTCCAAATACCATTCGATTCTCTTGTTGATCTTGTTGGTGAAGAAAGAGCGAGCCATGTCGTTGACAGTAAGTTTGATAGCCTTTTCAGGTGCAACACCAATCAGCTGTGGTCCTAGGCCGGAGTAAAGACCTCTAAGACCCTCTTTTGATAGCACCTTCATGGCACAATCTATAGAGTTTTTATAGATAAGGACTCTTTGTGCTTGCATTCGGGTCTTGATCAAATCGATTGGATAAACAATCATGGCACCTATGGCACCAGCGACAGACCCGAGTGTAAAGTTATAAAGCGAGTCAAAGACCGGGTAGAAGTACCAGTTTGAGTTCACCCTTGGAAGTCTTGTAACTTCAGCATCGTGGACTATATCGTTCAGATAGTTTGGATTCGTAATCTTGAGGAAGTCCTGGATGTTCAAAGTCTTGGAAACTTCAGCCTTTTCCAACAGATACGTTGTATCTTCACCAGCAAGCTCGTCGTAATGTCTCATAAAGTTGTCATATCGTTCTTCGCGTTTACAAATCTCCAGAGCCTCCGCGTGTGAAATGCCCTGTTCCACCAACTGGTGCACCTTCTTTTGCGTCTCCAAATAGTTTGATTTGTAATTAGCCACGATGGAGAACAGGAGATTGATCTGTGAAGGGGAGAACGTTACAATGTTGTTAACCTTGTGGTATTCGTGATTGACAAAATCCACGAAATCCTGCTTTGTAATGACAAAGTTCACACCTGGAGAAGATGCCCTTGACATCTGGTAGTACTTGATGAGCATCTGATTGATCAAATCAAACGAGTTGAAAAGGTACTGAAAGTCCTTTAGGACGGTGTAGTTAATTGAGTTGTTGTTGGACTTGATAAGCGATGCATTCGTCAAGTTCAACGAGTCAAACACCTGGTTCGAAATCTTGTGGCTAAAGTTGATCTTAAGCAGGTAAATCAGTTGGTTCTTCGACAGTTCCAACTTCCCAGTCAGTGGGTTACGTGTGGAGAGCTGTTCAAACCCATTTCGGATCTTTTCATTGCTCAAGTCCGTCTGAAGGATTGTAGCGATGGAGTTCAAGTTGAGGAACTGGTCCTCAGTGGTAACAACGGGTTCCTTTTGATTTCTCAAAGGACCCTGTGTATAATACTTGAGCCAGGATAGTTCATCCCAGTTAATATTGAGACCAGTTCTTTTGAAGAAGTCATTATCCGTATAGGCCTGCACCTTATGGATGGTCTTCTTGAAATCCGACACGGAGAGCAACAGCTCGTCAAAACTGAAGAACTTGTCGTTAAAGTTGATAGCCTTGCCGTTGTTACTCGTGTCAAATTTTCTGAAAAACTCGTAGAGTATGATATAGTTGTAATTTCTATTCTTCAACAGGTTGTTGAAGTAGAACCAATCGCTAACGCTCAAGTAACCCTTGTTGTTCTCATCAACCGCCATGAATATCACACCAAACGTATCTGGAGAGATAAGATTGTAGTTGTGGTCATGATCCGTAAAGTTGTGGTAGAGCTTTGTCGAGCGAGATATGAGTCTGATAAAAGAATCGTAGTCTAGCACCAGTTGCTGCTTCTGCTCGTCGTAACGCGCATACTTGCGAAAGATCTCGAGCTGCTGCTTCTTGTGCTCCGAGCTTGAGCTTGGAAGTTCCATGGCAAGAGACTAGTGGGTAACTGTGTTGAATGTCGAGTGGGGGGGGGAGGAAGGGGAGGGAGAAGAGTTGTTTGTTTGACTATGCCTTGGTTTGATTTTGTTTTGTTTGTTGTTGTGGTTTGTGGAGAACGAAAACCTCACAATTTTAATTTGTGGAGTACTCTCTCGAAGCGGCCATTGAAGTTATTGTGCGTTTTCTCGGTATGTGTGTGTGTTTTTCTTTTCTTTTTTTTTTTTGCCGCTTCCACCCCCTCATCTCCTCCTCTCTGCTCTCTGCCTGGCTGCCTGCCTTCGGAGGGAGAGCGGGAGAGCGGGGGGGTGGGGAGAGAGAGAGAGCGGTGGCCAATGGACGATCGGGCGTAGGTCAAACCAAAAAAATCAAAAAAAATCAAAAAAAAAAAAAAAAAAACACACACAAAAACGTTTAGGGCTTTTTCTGTCACTTGTTTGTTTTTAATAAAGTAAACCTATTCTATTTATTTATTTATTTTCTTTTTGTTTTAACCCAATATACAATCTTATTCTTCTTCCCTTAGTTTGTTATACGTTGAATTAGCGTCTGTAAAAACGATAAACCTATACAAATATATATAAACCTATACCCCTACTCAAAAACCCTGTGGGTTGTTGTTTGTTGTTGTCTGTTTTTTTTTTTTTTTTTAACCCCATGGGATTATTATTATTATTGTTATAAGCTTTTGTTTTCTTCCCCACTTTTTGGTTTTTTGGTTTTTTTCTTTTGCATTTTGCATTTTGACTCACTTTAAAGAAAAACACATCCAGCCGCCCCGCCCCGCCCCACACCACCACACACACACACACACACACCTGCTCCTGCTGCTCCTCGGTTAAAAAAAAACAAAAAAAAAAAAAAAAAGAACACGACAACCAACAGAGAACAAGCAGACAGCAAAATAAAATAAAACAGAAAACATTCTGTTACGGGTAACAAGGGCAACAAGGGGAAACAGGATCCATGGCAACCTATCCTTTTTCGCTTTGGTGGTCTTTCTTCTCTCTCTCTCTCCCTCTCTCCCTCTCTCTGTCTCTGTGTCGTTTACCCCAAGTGGTGTATGGATGTTTGTTGGATATTCCAACAGTTTCCTTACCCCGGATTTCTGCGCGGCTCTAAGCCGACGGAAGCCGTAGAGAATAATAAATGAGCTTGGGGTTTGGCGTGTATTGTTTTTTTTTTTTTTTTTGTCTTTTGTTGTTAAGACACACACACACACATACACAACCACTGTTACCGCCCTTTTGCTGGGGGGGGGGCAACAGCCTTACACACAAAATGATACAAATAAGAATAACAAGACAGGATGGGACTGGACTAGAATGGTTTCGCTGCCTCTCTCTTTATTTCACCGCGCCACATCGCTCCTCTTATATAGAATAGGTCTCGGTATACAATACTGCTCACCACTCTGCACATGTTTAGGACAAGAAAAAAACAAACCAAAAAAAAAAAAAAAATATAATATAATATATAAATAATACAATCGTAACGTTCATGGTGCTCTATTTTAAGAAGAAGAAGAAGAAGAAACAAACACACAACAGTCAGGCTCTGTGCCAAGAGCTCTTGTACATGTCATCACAGCGCACCTTTGTGCTTCCAAAACTTCTCTTGTAGCAGTTCTTTACCAACCGCGAGAACTCTCCACCAACCTCCCAATAGCTATCTTCAAACAGCGTAGAGATCATCGACAACAGTCCGGTGATGTGGTGCTTGTCATTCACAAGTGGAAGTTTCGTAGCAAGCTCAATTATCATGTTGTGATAGCTCAATGTGTCACCAGGGGTGGATAGATGTACTCGTTTGCCAACAAGCGCGGTCATCTGGTTTCTAATCCTTCTCAAGTACTCAATTCCAGATTCCTTGCTGATCAAATTCGTGCTCTCTGGGGAATGCAACAGCGCTTTACTTTCAGGTCCATCAACAGCATAGCAATAAGCCCAAACCAACAACACCACCAATGCCAAAACGTTCAACCTCTCATGGATAGCATCGTCGTCGCTGTGGAATTTGTACTCATACTGTGTTGTACAGTCCTGTGGTGACAAAAAGATTTCAAAGAGGAAAATGTAGGCGTAAACAACCGACACTCGTCCGTTGTGCGATGACGACCATTCCTTGATTTTCTTCTCAACCAACTCGTAGTCAGAAGCCTCCGCTTCAACGTTCATTCTCCATGGAGCACCGGAGTAGATATAGTAGTCATAGTGTTGAATTCTCAGAGTTATTTGAGCCATGTGGTACACAGGGAACTTACATCTGGTGTCGTCATCCCGTAATGACAGCGGTAACAGCGATTGATCGCTATCCTTCCAATACAACGACGAAGCAGAACAACAGCCGTTGATGATTTCGCATTTCCAGTAGTCAAATGCAAAGGATAGCGACTCTTGCCATGTTTCCCTAAGGTCATCCATCTCGAGCACCGATCCTTGGATGGCACGTTGTTGCATTTGAAACAAAATTGACACCAATCCAGACAAGAGCATCTTCTTGCCAAAACGGCTAGTGTTTACATGTTCTCTGTTCAGCAGCTTCTTCAGCGCTAATACGAATGGCAACTGTTCACTCTTTGAAGGTATCTCCTTCGCTGTCAAGTAAGACTCCCAAAGTTCTTCATCGCATGGTAGCCGCAGTTGGATTTGATGGGTAGACAACATCGATTGGTATCCAAACACCATTGAATGTGTGGAATCGATGTAGAAGGCATACAGTGCCGTTCTCTTCAACTGTTCATATTCGATCCACTTCTCCCAAATAGTCAAGCCTTGGTTTTTCTCGTACTCAGTCTTGTTGTTCAACGGGTTTCCACCAAATCCTGGAGATCTTCTCAAGAGTTGGATCGTGGTACCGTGGTGAACAAATGCCCTTTCATGCAACACTCTATTCGAGGTGAATCTTTCGTAGTGCTCCAGCATTAGCAAACTTTGGATGATCCAGACAGGTGCGGGTGGTTGGAAGTCCTTACTCGAAAATATCAACCCTCTCAGTGGAGTTGCAATCAAATCTCCAAATGTTCTTGGATTGGTCATCAATCTTCTCAACGGGTGTGAGGTGTAAAAACTTGCGCCAATCATGATCATACTCAAGAGCAAGATAGTTGGACAGGTATTTGTGTTGAACGATGGTTTATGCAAGATTGGATACTGCGTATGGAAACAACCCCAGTATGACTCCAAGAATGCATGAATATGAGATAGGTATTCATGTCCTGCCAATTCCGGAATGGTTCTGATCAGCTTCTTTGTTAGTTCAGCGGTGATTTCCGTCTGTTGTGATGGAGATGGGAAGTTTGGAGGAATTACCAAGATCTCGTTGATCATATCGGATGAAAGACCAAACGGATCATCCTCAGAGTTGAAAAAATTACCATTTGTCAAGTTATGCGGAGCAGAATCTCCAATGGAAGTGTCGTTTACGTTATTCTCGTCAAATAGCCAGTTGATCAATATGCCTGGTGAAGGGGCAGCATGTGAAACCGTTGTTATTCCTTGTGATAACATCGGCGTATGGATGAAGGCATCTGCAGCTGGGGTCTTTAGCCCCAGGTCAGTCGTATGCGACGAATTGATTTCTTCTCTAGCAGCACTGATGTCAACGTTTGCATGTCCATAACTGTGGACGCTCACCATGTTGGGATCGTCAATGTTGGGGAGAATTATGGAATCAAGCGAGTTGATCAGAGATTTCTTATCCGATAATGATATGGATGACGTTGGAGTCATTGACTTTGAGCCCTTTTTCAGCCTGCGTCTCTTGTTTTTGCCATTTGCCGCAGCTGCGAGTGCCTTGGCCTCATCTTTCAGCTTACGGATTTCATGTCTCTTGACATGGCGCTCCCGTAGATCGCTTCTCACAAAAGACTTGGAACACCCTTCCCAAGAGCACTTGTAAATAACTGTAGGATTGTGATTCAACTTGTGCCTCGAGAGATGTTCCGCCCTTGTGAAGCGCTTATCGCATCCGTCAAAGTCGCACTTGAAAACCCCTGCTGGCCGGCGCTTCCGTCCTTTCTTCGACTCTGTAGTTGAACTACCGTCTTCTGTTCCATTAGGACTCGACTTTGAATCAGAGCTCGAGTCAATATCCGCGTTATCGACTTCGGCGTCTGTGAGTTGTAGCTGCGACATGGCGGGTTATAATCTCTATCCCTTTTTTTTTTCTTTGGTTTGGTGATTTTGTATCTATGTGTGCAGCGGTGCAGTACTTTTGGAGGAAAGGGTTGAGCCGGTAAACACAAGTTGCCTGTGTGCGTGTATATATATATATATATATATATATATATATATCTATGTGTGTGTATGTCTATGAATGCCCCCTTGTACCTCAATCTACTCTGTACTGTTCCCCGCGCTTCAGCTTTAAATGCGTTCCAAAAGAGAAGCCCCGTAAGAGAGAAAGAAAGAAGTGCTTTGGGGGATCGTAACCTTTCTCTACTTTATTCGATTAAATTTTATCTATTTATTTATTTTATTTTATTTTGGCCACGGCAACATCAAAAAACACACACACACAAAAAAAAAAAAAAAAGGAACAGAACAGAACAGAACTTCGGGGTTTCCAAAAGGGGTCTCTTCTCCGTCGCCCCTTCCTCTCCTCTCCTCCCTTACAAAACTTTTTTTATTTTTTGTCTTAACTGTCTGTGTGTCTGTGTGTTTTGTTTTTTTTTTTTTTTTTTTTTGTGTGTGTGTTTGTTTTTTTATCCGTTTATTCCATCGAAATTTTTCCTCGGCCTTCGCACAAAAAAAAGAAAAAAAAAAACAAAAAAAAGAAAAAAAAAAGTTTTGAGAAGCTCCGCAAAAACCGTTGAGAGCAACAGCTCTGTGCCGTGCCGCCATCTACAGTGCGTACTACAGGTTTAATGTATGTGTGCACCCCAAAACACACACGTTATGGCAATCACACCACAGTTATGCACAGGATTTTGTATGTAGCACTTCTGGAAGTTTATTTATGTACGGGCTCTTTCTTCCTTTAGGGTTTTTGTGTATTGTGTATAGTTTTATGCTTTTTTTTTTCGTTTGGTTTTGTAGAAGGGCCTAGGGGAAGGTTTGATGCCCTCATATTCAGTTTCTTCGGTAAACCCTACTACCAAATATAAAACCGCTAATGTACGACGGAAAGAAAGTGGAACATACTACAGCTTTTCCTATATACCCATGCTTAACATAATATACATCCCATTTACACAAGCAACACAGCATTCACACAGCCATCTCTATCTGGCTCGTTGGTGATCTGTGCGTACTTACCCCATACAACCTTACCACCAGCAGTGACCATACCCAACTCACTCACATTCACCTCAATGATGGTACCTTTCGTCAACACACCCAACTGGGTGTACATTGGACTCTGTGGGTTCTTCTTCACACTGAGGATTGGCAAGAAGACTGTCACACCCAACTCTGGATGTGTAACGTTGGCCTTCTTCTGTCTGAGAGCACTTGGTCTGATGATTCTCTCCATCTTCACAGGTCTTCTTGTAAAGCCTTCACCGACAAATGTGTGCTTTGTGATCATTCTCTTCCACGACTTGGACTTGGACTTACCAGTCTTGATAACCTTAAACATCTCCTCCTCACTGATACCACGAACCTTTGGCAACGGCACGGAAAACTTGTCAGCCTTCTCCATTCTCTTCTGCTTAATAGAAGATGAGATGGCCTTTGCGGTGTTTGTCTGTTGACGATCAAGCAAATACGTTGGCAAGGCCTCGCCGTCATCTTCAACTGGTTTGGAAGGACCCTTAACCTTGGATTCCTCATGGGCTCTAATCTTCTTCTTCATGGCAACCTTCTCAGCATAACGCTTCTTGGCGAATTGCTTACCCTTCCAACCCTTCAACGTCTGGGCATCTTTGGCAATCTTGTGTCCCTCTCTTGCAATTCTCTTTCTCTTTCTCTCCTCGTGGTCCAAACGACGACCATGCTGCTTGATGTGTTGCTCGATATACTCGTTTTGAGGCTTTAAGAGATGTTAGTATATTCTCTGGTTTAGCTGAGACCTATAAGACAATAGAACCCACCATTGCTACTGGTTTATCTGAGTTTTCCTCCTTGTACTACCGATAACCCTTCTTCTTAGTATGTTTAACGCTGTGTTTAACAAAAAAAAAAAAC
>JAJMLK010000146.1:10925-21352 GCA_030564145.1 Williopsis takata
AAAAAAAAAAAAAAAAAAAAAAAAAAAAAAAAAAAAAAAAAAAAAAAACCAGGGAAAATGAGATAAAAAATTTTTTTCTGAGGAGGTGGGATGCGGGTCCTTACCAGAGTGGAATGCGGGCGGGTAACCCCTGTCAAATCTCTATTTGGAATGATTTATTGGTGATATTGGGGATTTGGTGAGACATAGAAAGAATATTATAGCTTGCTCGAATGGTATGTCTGTATTCATAGACTTTCTATCAACCTCTCGCTTTCTGAATTCGACAATAGCCCAATGGATTTCCCGCCATCTCATCGCGTTGTGTCACGGCCACGACTCCCCCCTCAAGAGAAAAAATCTTTCTCACAGTACGCTCTAACGACAAAGTCCAAGAATGTAGACGGAATACCATAGCACAATGCCACAATCTCTTAACGAGTTGCTCAAGTCCATCAGCTCTTCGGGAAAAGCAACTACGGATTCCGTACAGCTTCTGCACTCCCAACTCGATGCCCCAGAGCTCCCAGAGCTTGTAGAGGACTTGTTGAACAAGACAGGCCAATCACTGCCAGAAGGTGTCTCCCTTTTGGATCTCAAGAATAATGCCATGTTGTCATATATCAACAACCTAGCTCTTATAATCCTCGCCAGGGTTCAGGCGACAAAGACGAACAGAACAAAGGGATTGGATGAATTGAAGTCCAAGGCTGTGAATGCATCGATAGTGCAAAGAGTGACGATGGAGAGAGGTATCAAAGGTTTGGAAAAGAAACTTCAGTATCAGATGGACAAGATGGTGAGAAACTACAACAAGATGGATAAAGACTCAAGTGAGGATGCCATAAATAAGAAGCTCAAGGATGAGGAAAAGGCACAAGATGGCGATGAGGAAGATAGTGAGGATGAAGACAGCGAGGAGGATGAGCTCAACTACAGACCAGATCCAACTGCATTGATGGCTTCTAATAAGAGCGACGACAAGAAGAAATCTGCTTCATCAGAGGGCAAATCGGAGAAGTACAGACCTCCAAAGATTGCCGCTGCATTGCCACCACAAGAGTTCCGCGATGGTGGTGCCAAATCGTCCAAAAATACCGCCAAGTTACAATCTATGGAGGAGTACCTCATGGAGACTGGTGATGCTCCAATGACTGAGGCTTCCATCGGTTCTACAATCATTAATAACGGAAGAGGTGGTGTGAAGACTTTGAGAGATCGTCAGAAGGAGGAGGAGGTTAAGAGATTCGAAGAATCCAACTTTACAAGATTGTCCACCACCAAGTCAAAGAAGGACAAGCAATCTGAAAAGAGAAGACAGGCTGAAACGTTCTTTGGTGAAGATTGGGGTATTTTCAACAATAAAAGGGATGACGTTGGTACTTCTACTAAGAGATCGCAACCAAAGTCTGCTTGGGAGAGAGCCAAGAAGAGAAGAACGAATTAAGGTGAGGATTATAGCATGTTGGTATCATAGAGTCATGATCTGGTTCACCCGTTGTAGATGCGCATTGTTTTATAACATCTCAGATCATAATAATCAGATCCGCGACTTTATGCAGTTACAGGTTACACTGAGAATCGGGGAGACTACCAGAATTATTCAATTATTCCATTTCGGTGAATCATTTACAAATCACCCCCGACCAAGAAATGTTCAAGAAAGTGTTACCAACGGTCTTCAAAAGCGCCAGAGCTATGTCTACATTCCAACGTCAACCTGTTACCATCCATTGTCTTGCAGACTTGTGTCTCGTTCCTGTGAGTTCTGTAGCAAAAAAAAACGCCCTTGAATTGGCTACCATAAAAACCCTCCAAAAATCGAAACGAATACTAACGCTTTGCTTAGATTGGAACAGGATCACCATCTGTTTCTACAGAAGTTGCCAAGATTGAATTATTGATCCAAAACTCAGGATTAGAACACACTTTGCACTCTGCCGGTACCACAATCGAGGGTGAATGGGATGACGTGATGAACCTCATCGGTCAATTGCACAAATCTTTGCACGAAGATGGAATTTTAAGAATCCAGAGTGACATTAGAGTTGGTACAAGAACTGATAAGTCACAGACTGCGCAGGATAAGATTGACAAGGTTAATTTGAAGATGCAGCAGTTCAGAGATCAAAAATGAGATGTCCTTCCTCCCATTTCGATGATTTTGTAAGCTATTTCTGTAGAAGACTCTTTCAATCGAAATTTTGGATAGCTACGGATACATATGCACCAACTGCAACAGCTTAACAACCACAGCCAACTGAGATATACTTTTACAATGCCATCTCGCCTATCGTTGGCACAGCTAACATCTCTCCTGTTGTCCCAAAAGGGAAACTTTCCGCCATTTTTCACTCTCGAATTTTGGCAACCAGGGAAACGAAATTTCACGACGGAAGATGAAACTATGGGAAGGAGTTTATAATCTGTTCAATTTTACTAAAGTACAAGGAATTTCCTACTGTTACTCAAGAGACGTGTGGAAATTTTTACTCTGTTTTCTGTACTTCCTATATCTATTTGTTCCCATCTGCTCCCTTCTTATCTGCTTTTTCTTTGCTCTGCAATTATCTTGACGTCTGACTCGTTGATACACAAAGACATCATCTCACGCATACACACATAAATACAATAGCACCAGGCCATGAGTCCAGACAAGAATTTCTTAACGCCATCATCACCCTCGCGGTCCACTGCTTCTGTGCTCAACCAGGGGCTCCAGTCGCCCCGTAGGAAGAAAGTCGTGTATAGCGACCGATACATCCCAAACAGAAGTGGTATTGACCTCCAAGCAGCGTTTTCGCTGAGCCAGTCAGATCACACCACAATGATACCTTCAGGCTCGAGCGATACTACTGATTTGGATCAACGAAAGGAAGAAGAAGCCAATAGGACTTTCTCTACTGTGTTACGCAATGAATTATTTGGCGATAACGTTGAGCTTCCACAGACAACTTCAAAAAGCAACAGTGGCTCCACAGAGCAAATCACCCCACCAAGGTCATCATCAGAGATTACAGCCAACTCCAGTACACAGCGCACTCCACGACACACTAAAAACATGTTCTCATACCAATCTCCACATAAGAACAGACCAACGTCAACTTCTATTGAAAATGATATTTATTCACTCTCGCCAGTACGAGTTGATTCGCAAAGGCTTTTACTCTCACCGTCAAAGAAACCAAGATCCATTTCCAAGGTCCCATACCGTGTTCTTGATGCTCCAGAGCTAGTTGATGATTTTTATCTGAATTTACTCGATTGGGGGTCCCAAGACATCCTTGGAGTTGGCTTAGGTTCAAGTGTTTACTTGTGGAATGCCTCGTCAGGATCAGTAGATAAGCTCTGTGATCTTGGTAACTCTGATAATATTACGAGCTTGTCATGGATAGGAGCTGGTACTCATATCGCTGTTGGCACAAGCACTGGGTTGGTTCAGATCTGGGATGTCCAAACGTCAAGATGCACGAGGACAATGACTGGCCATACACAGAGAGCGTCTTCGTTAGCATGGAATGAGCACATCTTGTCCTCGGGCTCAAAAGACAAGACAATTCTCCATAGGGATGTGAGACAACCTGAACACTATATGAAGAAACTGACACATCATAAGCAAGAAGTGTGTGGCTTGAAATGGAACGTTGAAGAGAATAAGTTGGCCTCTGGAGGTAATGACAACAAATTATACGTCTGGGACGGCATGAACGATACACCATTGCACAAGTTCGAACATAATGCAGCTGTTAAGGCCATTGCTTGGTCTCCTCATCAAAGAGGTGCTTTGGCATCTGGTGGTGGTACCACCGATCGTCGAATCAAGATTTGGAACACTTTGAACGGTAATAAGCTGAGTGATGTGGATACAGGATCACAGGTTTGTAACCTCGTTTGGTCGATCAATTCTGTGGAATTGGTGTCGACACATGGCTATTCGAGGAATCAGGTTATGATATGGAAATACCCTCAGATGTCACAGGTGGCATCCTTGACGGGACATACTTATAGAGTTCTGTATCTCTCGTTGAGTCCAGACGGGCAAACCATTGTTACAGGCTCAGGCGATGAAACACTTCGATTCTGGAACGTTTTTGAGAAGAATAAGCATGAGACTGGACCACAGAGTGTTTTGCTGGATGCATTCACTCAATTACGCTAATATTAAAGGTATTATAATTCCTATGATGGTCCATTTATTTTTCCTGTGTCTTTATCTGTAGGAAAATTACATTTGTCTTCCCCTTCGAACATCTGGTTCGTAGGCACGTTGTGCCTTTTGAATGGTTTCTTGTTGTGAGTAGTCACCATTTGGACGTAGATTTTGGCGTGAGTTCGAATGCATCTGTCTTTGAGCATCTTCCTCCGCTGCTTTAACTTGGCTCTCCTTTTCCATCTCCTTTTTGACGAGATACGTATGCACCAAAGCAGCATTTCTAGTAGAACAACCATTCAACCAGGAAAACAACGAGCCCAAAATTGGCGGTAAAGAGATCAGCAGGTCAAATGCCACATTCGCATGCATATGCGCGATCAGTTTTCCTGGTAGATGGAACTGTTGATCAGCAATGTTAATCAATCGACCATGGACCGCAAACATGAGCAATGGCCCGATTACTGGGATTATTGCTATCAATGGAGCAAGACCCAGTCCCAAATCCACCGGATAGCAGCCAAAGAAATTTCTATCGTCCATCCAAGCTCTCTTCTTCACGCGTTTCCACGCCTTTTGTTCCTCCTTTGTGCATGACTCTGGAGCTTTTCTTCGTTTCTTCTTCCCTAGGATCTCAACATAGTAAGGGTCCTTTGTCTGATATTTCTCGCCAGCCTTATCGTTTATCCAGTCCACGGCCATGTCATAGCCTGGAACACCCTCCAGCTTTTCAGCCCATGCGTTTATTGTGTCCATTTGCTTTGTTTGTTGGCGTCAAATGTAGAGAAAAGTTCCAGGGCATCGCAGATTGTATATTACATATCACATCCGCGTAAGCCGTCCAAGGTGCGCAACTGTGTATAACACCGATCGCGAATGATACCTAGTTTAGAGGATACACTCTGTGGATATGATCAAGTATGTACACAGTATATACACGCACACATACACGCAGTGCAATACTGTAAGCACAAAGTCTATATCACTACACCCGATGATCGTTCCTTGGCGTTCTAAGAGCGGTCGGAAGTCCGGTTGATCGTTGACGTTTATGAAATGGAGGATGTCAAACATTTATGACGCCAGTTGGCTTCTACCGCTATAGTCGTGTATATCAATACTTCTATCAAATGCTAGTGCTGTGACTCACAGCTGTTGGATACCATCCAACACTTCCTGATCCACTGGCTCTGCGGCCTCTTCAGACTCGAGAGTCACTCTCTTCTCCTGTGCCTGTTTCTGTCTCTCCAGTCCTTCTTTCTTCATTCTCTCTCTTCTCTCTTCTCGCGTCTCTGGTCTCTCGATGACGCCAATTTCAGCAACAGCACTGTGTAATTGTGCCAACTTGCGCTCATTCTCGTGGAATCTGCTCAATGATCCCCTGGTAACAATCTCCAAGTAGTTCTTATCAACAAACAGGATGATCTTGTCCTCCTCCTCATCATAATAACCAATTGGAATGTCTAACTTCATGGAGATCTTAATAGCAACAATGTTGTGGACGTTGATACCACTCTCCCTAAACCCACAGTTCATCGCAGTAGTATATAAAGTGCTAGCTGTTTCAAAATCACGACATTTCACATGGAGAATCAGTGGTTCGAACTTGAACAACACATACCTCAACTTTTCATCAAGCTTGTCTGCTGCCACATTGTTGTAAGAGAACATGTCGTCGTTGTACCAACCATCTAACTGGGTCTTGTCATGAGTTACGAACAACCAACGACCACCATCGCCCTTAGCTCCCACTTTCACATGGTTACCTTTGACCTTCTGACCCTCCAGAAATACACTGACTCTACCTGAGCACGATGAAGTGGTAACCATGTCGGTGTGTGCGTTGATCGTAGCGATGATTGGAAGGCACAACTCATCGATGGAGCCCTTTGGAGATGCATCACGTGCACCACCCAAAGTAGTACTAATATCCTGGAGAATCCAGGCCTTTTTCTGTTCAAATGAGTCCTGTGACATGTTGCTGAGGTTGTGCGTCTATCTCTGTCACTCACACACTGGCTTAAACATCGAAGCGCATGGGCATTGGTTGAAAGTTTGGAAAAATCTCTCTAAGAGGGTTGCAAAAAATAAATTGGTCACGTGCAATTACACGTGATTTAGGAGAACGATCTGTGCTCTGAAAAGATGATCGAGGCATTGCAAGGATGATGAAAAGTAATTGAATTTTGGTGAGATAGGGTAAAGCTGTTTGTGTAATTGAAAGTTAATTCATTCCTGACTCATCTTTGCTAATCCCAAGCTCATTGTTGGTGAAGTCTCTAATGGATCCCTCAAGATTCGAACAAAAATCTTACTTTAACCTCTTTTTAATTTTTGTGGTACTTGTCGTCTTTGCTTCCAATAGAGCCCCTAATTCGTAATATTAGTACAAATACTTGGATTAGGAAATCATTTTGACACACCGAGTGCTCAGCAATCAGCGTAGGTTCTATTCCATATCTTTGTGTCACCGAACCCAATTTTATAAAACGAATTCGCGGTGATTCTGCCCCTTGGTAACGCCGGACGTTTTCGCGGAGGATTGTGCTGTTTGGTTTCGCATTGAGGGACATTACCCAATACGTACAGTCTGAATCTCTGCTCATAACCCAGCTAAAAGCTAAGGAGGCTACTAACAGTACACCATGGACCAGCCAGTACTCCTCACCGAACCAGATGCAGACCCTGAGAGGGCTACTGTTCTTTTGATGGGTCTTCGAAGGTGAGTTTCTTTATCTATGATTACGACAATTGATAACAACAAGTACTGACACCACTTTCAACACAGAGGTGGTAAATCATCCATTTGTAAGGTTGTCTTCCATAACATGCAGCCATTAGACACGCTATATTTGGAGTCCACGTCCAAACCTACAACTGAGCACTACTCGTCGCTGATTGACCTTGCCGTTATGGAATTACCGGGTCAGTTGAACTACTTTGAACCTTCCTATGATAGTGAAAAGCTCTTCCAGTCCGTTGGTGCCTTAGTTTATGTCATTGACGCTCAGGATGAATATTTGAATGCGTTGACGAACTTGGCAATGATCATCGAATATGCCTACAAGGTCAACCCGGAGATTCGCATTGAGGTTCTCATACATAAAGTTGACGGTTTGAGTGAAGATTTCAGACTGGACACGCAAAGAGATATCATGCAAAGGATTGGTGATGAGCTGCTGGATTTGGGAATTGAAGGAGTTCAAGTGAGTTTCCATTTGACGAGTATCTTTGATCATAGTATCTACGAGGCCTTTTCTAGAATCATCCAAAAATTGGTTCATGAATTGCCAAGTTTGGAAAATTTGTTGGACAACTTGGTTCAGCACTCCAAAATTGAGAAAGCCTTCTTGTTTGATGTGAATTCCAAGATCTACGTTGCTACTGATTCTTCGCCTGTGGATATCCAAACTTATGAAGTTTGTGCGGAATTCATTGATGTAACTGTGGATTTGAACGACCTATATGAGAGTAATCCATCGAATTTGAAGTGTTCCAGTGTTTTACAGAATGGTTACATCTTGACATTCCATAAGATGATTAGAGGATTGGCATTAGTTGCATTGATCAAGGATTCTGACGTTGATAGCGCAATGGCAATTGTTGATTATAATATTGAGGTATTTAATGCTGCATTGAAGGATATCTGGAGGAAGTCGATCATCCATCCTGTCAATTAATGATTCGGGCTCTAATCTATACTACTTTTTTTTTTTACCTGGTTGTATTCGAATAGTTAGAATCTGTCGTTTATGAATGGCCTTTCAGATTCATTCCACTGTTTTCGTGAGGAGCATATAAATATGCGTTAACTTCCATCCAACGTTCAATCATCAAAATATATGTGCCCCCCCTTGACAATTGTGTTTTTCGTATGGTTATCGGACTCGTGGAACTTTTTGCGCATTTTGTTTCCTCCCCCTCAATTAGGTTCGCAATATTCGCAATTGATTATTTATTATATCTTGAATATGTGCTTATGAGGAAAGGAACGCATTTTATTCAATCAAAGAACCTCAGAGTACTTTTAAAAATAGTTTTTATTGGAATTATCAATCTAAGATAAGAACTGCAAAATTTAAGTAATGAAATTATTTACTGATCATAAAAAGATAAAATATTATAATAATAAATATTTTCAAAGCCCTTTTATATACTCATGAATGACTATAACTGGTTATTTAATCTTCATTCAGTACATTCATGGAGTTTTAAAGTGTTTCACAAACTCGCCAGTGTTTTATGAGCATTTTTGTATACAACACTTTTGGGTCGTGCATAATCATGCACCACAAACCGAAAATCTCATACATGGACAAGGTAATCTCGGCAAAAAAAAAAACACATTAGACTACAACACAGTTTTCAAAGAGCAAAAACTAATAACTTACTATGTAACCAGTATATAATACCTTGGCCACTAAAACAACACCCTATTTCAAGCTGTTTCCCTATGTTGAACAGAAGCCTTCTCCTCATCAAACTGTTCAACTTGTTGGTGAACGTTAGACATACTCTCCTCATCGATGACTTCGTGCTTCTCCAAGTGAGCGTTCTCATCAGCATTAGCACTGAAATCTCTGTGGAAGTACTCTGGACCACAAATGATACAAATGATCAAGCAGACGTTGACACCAACCATGAAAAGAGCCATACTCTTTCCATAGTCGTAAATACCAGGACCGAGTTCTGGCAATGGGAAAGACGATGAGATTTGAGCCTCGATAGTGGAAGATGCCGATGAGGCCAAGTTACCCAATTGGTATGCAAGACCACCAAATAAGGCTCTGAATGCCGGTGGAGACAATTCCATGATGTACACCGAGGTAACACCCCAACAACCCATCACGAAAAATTGCATAAAAAACCCTGCGCCCATCAACCCACCCATACTCTTTGAGTAAAAAGCTGGGTATATCAACGCCGAAGATCCCACTGCACAAATGAGAATTGCCAATCTTCTTCCGGTAAATTCTGACACTGTACCGATACAGAGACCACCAACCATCGCACCAAGGTTGATAACGATCATGATTACAGTACGGTCATTTGCAGAGAATTTCAACTGGGTTTGTAGCATTGTTGGCATCAAGTCTTGAGAAGCGTGGGAGGAGAAGTTCATGAGGGACATGAAAAAGATCAAGTAGACAAACATGATCCAGTGCTTCTTTAGCACAACCTTCAAGTCGGCACCGAATTGTCTCAACGGGGAGTTTGCCTGTTTGGTATTACCATCGGCAAGAGCCCTCTCACGCTGGACACGCTTGAGCTCTAAAAAGTGTGGATGCTCTGGGAAGCACAATCTCCAAACGAAAAGGATTGCCGGTGGGGCAGAGGTGAACCAGAAGAGTGCTCTCCAACCATGTGTGGTGAACTCGAAGGCACGGAAGAAGGCAACAGCAAGGATATAACCCAAGTTGTAACCTGGTAAAAAGATACCACCGAGAATAGAACGCGACTGTGCCCTTTGGGATTCGAGGGCAGTTGCCGATGCAGTTGTGTAACAACCACCCATACAAATACCGAAAAGAAGTCTAACAACCAAGAACTGTGCATATGTCTGGACAAACCCAGTTCCAATCTCAATCACCATAAAGAGGAACATCACGGCCAAGTAGGTTGGTTTTCTTCCGTAGGTATCTGACAGGGTACCAAAGATCACAGCACCTGCCGAACGGGCCATCAAAACTAGCGTGATACCCCAAGTGATGTCATGGATAGATCTATCAAAGGCCACTGCAAGAGCAGGGGCACATGCAGAAACTGCAAAGAAGTCAAGTGCGTCGATGACCCATGCAAAGTAACCCATGAAGAAGTAGTTCCAGTCGTTTCTGGATAGGGAACGAACAGCAGGAATAGGGTTTAGAGAGCGCAGCGAGGTGCCTGGCACCTGGAAGAGTGAAGGAATACGAGTAGCAACGTAGTGCGAAGCGGTCATAGTGTGAGTTTGTATGTATGTGTGTCTATACACTTGTGTATGCTTCTTCGTATTTGTAGATGTGATCAAAAAAAATACAAGTATGTTCTTCCCTTGCTCAACAACAGGGAAACGAATGTCTATTATATATGTCCCCTCGCCTCCACTCTCCACCTGTGTGGGTGAATGAACCCTATTAGACTATGTGTTTGTAAAGGACAAGGGGGAAGGGGGGGGGGGAAGCCAAGCCAACAAGGCGAAAAAGAAAGGGTCACCAAGAGCTGGTTGCCTTTACCCATCCCCCCCACTCCAACTCCACCTCTAAATGTGGAATCTACAGGCTATGAGTGCCCCAAAGAGCGAGAAAAAACATAAACATGG
>JAJMLK010000147.1:0-21254 GCA_030564145.1 Williopsis takata
GATGAAAGTATAATGTGAAGGTGTGCTATGAACTGTGGATAAGGAGAACAAAGGTAGAAGTTTCAGAGCTACCAGAACTATCGAAAGATTTTGAACAACTAGGAACACTAGAACCACATAAGAATTGCTGAATTGGAATTCGAACTGTTTATACTGTTTATAACGTATAATTGAACACTTACACTAGGAAAAAAAAAATCTGGTTCGCGCCAGTCGTTCTCAAAGTCAAAAAAGGGGGGGGGGGGGCACAGCCGCTCCCGCGTGTTCGCAAAGCGGCTCACGGTAGTTGTGAGATCTTTTGTAGACTTTCATTTTAGTCATTCCTTTTTATCATAGAAAAGGTTTGAAAGAGAGAGAGAGAGAGAGAGAGAGAGAGAGAGAGAGAGAGAGAGAGAGCCTTTGAAGTGACATTTTTGACACAAACGTCACCCCTCCCCTCCACCCCCACTTGTGAACTCAAGATCACCTCCAGTTACTTACCACACTATTCAAAGCCACCGTTTTTTTCCTCTCCTTCCAAGATGACTACGATCACACATAGAAAAAATCCATCGCAGCCGATTTATGTGGATACTCCACCCTCGGACTCTCCCATTGAAAAATTGAATGAATTCTACTGGACAGATGACGCAGAGCCACATGCCATACGTAGAAAGGAGATCCTGAAGAAATATCCACAGGTGACAAAACTGTGCGGCCCTGAACCACTCACCAAATACATAATATTTGGCGTTGTGTCCCTACAGCTGGCAACGGCTTACTACCTGAGAAATAAGGACTTCTTTTCATGGGAATTCTTCTTGTTGTCGTATGTGATTGGTGCTACTGCGAACCAAAACTGCTTCTTAGCAATCCACGAGCTCAGCCATAACTTGGCATTTAAGAAACCGATCCACAACAAACTCTATTCCATATTTGCAAACATTCCAATTGGCATCCCATACTCTGCATCATTCCAACCATATCATCAACTACATCACAAGTACCAAGGTGATGAAGTGCTTGATACCGATCTGCCAACGTACTTTGAGGCCGCTGTCTTGAGCAACGTGATGGGTAAGGCCTTCTTTGCAACTTTCCAGATCTTTTTTTACGCTTTGAGACCTATGTTCATCACACAGATCAAATTCACATATATCCATCTGTTGAACATTTTTGCCCAAGTGATTGTGGATATTCTTATCGTGAAGTTCTGGGGTTGGAAGCCATTTGTGTACTTCGTGTTTTCATCATTCCTCGCTGGATCGTTGCATCCATGCTCTGGCCATTTCATCGCTGAACACTACATCATGGATCCTCCAGCGACATATAGCCGTCATACTGACTCTCCACCTCCAGAAACGTTTTCGTACTACGGGATCTTGAACGTGCTGACGTGGAACGTTGGCTTGCACAATGAGCACCACGATTTCCCATATGTGGCTTGGAGTAAACTCTACGAGCTCAAAGATATGGCAAGCGAATTCTATGATCCTCTACCTAAGCACGAGTCATGGGTGATGGTTATTGTGAACTTTGTGTTCGACGACAAAGTGTTGCTGTATAACCGTGTGAGAAGGGAGAATAAGCGTGACCTCCTGGAAAAGAACAAGAAATCCGTCTACTGAGTGGAGTGAACTGATGATGCACACATATCTGTGCCCCCCCCCCTCTAAACTATGTCACATAGAAAATCAAACTGGAACTGTTTAGTACTTTGTGTAGCTCGTTTAACCGTCATGCCATTATTTCTTCAGGTGATGGAGAGAGAGAGAGAGAGAGAGAGAGAGAGAGAGAGCCGATGCGTATAACGTTTAGTCGTGTGGTTGACAGCAGACAAATCGGCTGATCCGTTTCGTTCAACGAGGCGTGGCCCCCCAAAAAGGCCAAAAAAAAGAAAAAAAAAAAAAGGTAAACGCTTTTAAAAAGCCCGGCCGGGATGACAAGGAGAGAAGATGAGTTGAATCACCGGAAAAAGAAGCACAACCAACTGGGCTAAACCATAGAACCAAAAAACAGAAGATAGACAGATAATGTCATTCCAGGAGAATAAACGGAACGCACCAATTAGAGAGCGCATGGAGGCGCTCGTTCGCCGCAAACAGGAAGAGATCACCAAGGGTCTCGAGGCTTTGGAGCCAGATGGTGCCAAATTCCACGCAGACGAATGGAGCCGTGGTGAAGGCCAAGGAGGAGGTGTTTCATGTGTCATTGAGAACGGTAAGACCTTTGAGAAAGGTGGTGTCAACATCTCGGTGGTGTATGGTCAGCTTCCACCTCAGGCTGTTAACAGAATGAGAGCTGACCACAAGAACCTCAAGACCCAGGACAACGGTAACGTTCCGTTCTACGCATGTGGCCTCAGTATGGTGATCCATCCAAACAACCCTCACGCTCCAACAACGCATCTGAACTACCGCTATTTCGAGACTTGGAACCCAGATGGTACTCCACAGACTTGGTGGTTTGGTGGTGGTGCTGATTTGACTCCTTCGTATCTGTACGAGGAGGATGCCAAACTGTTCCACCAATGCCACAAAGATGCCTTGGATAAACATGACACGTCATTGTATCCAAAGTACAAGAAGTGGTGTGATGAATACTTTCACATCAAGCACAGAAACGAGACCCGTGGTATCGGTGGTATCTTCTTTGATGACTTTGATGATAGAGACCCAGAGGAGCTGTTGAAGCTTGTTGAAGACTGTTTCGACGCATTTTTACCTTCCTATGTTCCAACAATTGCAAAGAGAAAAGACCAACCATTCACCGAAGAGGAGAAGTACTGGCAGCAGTTGAGAAGAGGTAGATATGTTGAGTTCAACTTGGTCTTGGACAGAGGTACCCAGTTTGGTTTGCAAACACCAGGCTCAAGAGTGGAGAGTATTTTGATGTCCTTGCCAGCAACCGCTGGCTGGAAGTACAACCACAAGGTGGAAGAAGGTTCAAGAGAAGCCGCATTGCTGGATGTGTTGCAGAACCCAAGAGAATGGGTCTAGAGTGACGACTATAAGTAGACTTTTAGATGAAGAGGAAAAACAAAAAAAAAAGGAGTAAACCTTGTGATGAATGAATGGAGGAATGACATATTCTACGGTGTAGCCATGCGTCCTGACGTAATGTCTCATGCTCCTCTTGATACACCATAACTCATCTACAGAAAGAGGGAACCTCTGGAAAAATATAGAAACATTAAAATCAATTTCAAAAAAAAAACAATCATTCAAGTACCATGGAGGAGTAGTATTCGATTAGGTCATACTCTGTCTGCAGAGTTTCCTCTCTATATGCCACTCTAATGTCTGGAACGTTAGTCTTTTCAACGTCGTTGCCTTCAACACCGCCCTTGTCAAATTCATGACCAATCCAGTGCTTCTTGATACAGTGTTCCCAACCACTTTGCACGACGGAATTCTTTGCCAGCTCACACATGTCAACGTTGGACAGTTTATAGATTTGTGCAGCGACAGAGTATTCTTCGATCAGCGGTTCTCTTGTGTAGGAGAACTGCAATGGATCATCAGTTGACAAGGAAACGTTCAACCCTCTCTTAAAGTAGTAAGGGAATGGATTCTTATCATATGTCAGGAACAGTGCGTTGTTGGACAGAGGAGACATGGCAATTCCGATTTGGTCCAAATAGTACAAGTATTGCACGAATGGAATCTTTCTCAGCAGAATACCATGCGAAATACCCTCGGAGGTCAAATAGGCACTGATCAAATGCTCTGGATCACCAGCTTCACCAGAATGAGGTCTAAGGACAAATGTAGTGAACCCACGCTTGGCTCTGTAGTTGTTCAAGTTAGCCAAATTGGAATAGATGTAGTACAAGTAGTACGAGTATGGTGGGTTCTGAGGAGCATCCCACAAGGATGGGATCGGATACTTTCTGTAGAATCTTCTGTCAACCTTGGATTCGTCATCGACAGAGTCAAATCCAATCACCCTTTGTAAAAAGATGTGCAACTTTGGATCTTTTGATGGGTCTCTGCTCACTTCATATAGAGGCTGGAACAGGTTTCTGATAATCTCCTGGAAGTTAGTCACCTGGCCAGTCTTCTTGTAAATATCGTACAGTCTTGGAACTTGAATTAGCCATCTAACATTATGACTCAACAACTTGTTATCGATGACCCATGCGGCTAACTTGCTCCACTCGTCTAGAGAACGACCATAGACCGAGATTCTGTACTCACACATCTGGTATTTGGAGTTCTCCAAATCGCTAAACACTTCCTTGGTGATATCAGCAAGATAACGGCCGCTGATATAGTTATCAGTCTTCAAGAAGATCTCTCTCAGTCTGGATTCGCCAATTGGGTTATATTTCAAGTTAAACTTGTCAAACCTATGGAAAGTGTCTTTATGAGCATGCATATCCAACGTGTCAATAGAGAGGTCATATGCAGTCAAATTTAAAGATTTGAATACCTCTTCCAATGTGAGCACTGCTCCATCTCTAAAGATCACTTTTTCCGTTGGATGGTTTTTGATCTTATGTTTGATGAAACGCAACAAGTGCTTCTGGTTCATACATGCAGAGTGATGAACGTGTGTGTCAACTTTTCTAACGTTGTAAAAATCTCTATGTGGGTTCTTTTTGCTGACAGATGTCTCTTCGTATTCGTTTAACAGGTAATACAAGTTCCAACGAGCTTCGAGGTATTGCAACCTTCTAAAGGCAAAAGACTTTGCTGGACCATCCGAAGAAATGGCGACAATACTCTCCATATCCATATAGTAGTCTCTCAAACTTGGAACATCAGGCGCCAACGTCTTTCCATCCTTGTCGACAAATTGCAAAACGTCATCAGCGTTACTAGCGATGGACACATTTTCATCGGCATCCGGGATTTCACACTGGGCCATGTCGAAGGTCTTGGAGTCTGGTTGCATCGAGTCTGCGAGAATCTTTCTGTTGTTATAGGTTGGTCTTGGTGGCTTTGGATATATCTCCCAATCGGCGCCATTCTTTGGGTTCTGATGGTTGTATTGCAAAGAAACCAATTGGTACTTTCTTCTCAACTCACGACACTTCTTGATCTGCGAGTACAATTCAACGAGTTCAGGAGAAGGAATATCATTGATCTCATGATCATGCTCGTTCACAGCACCAAGCTTGTAAGTGATGTTAGAACCGAGTTTCAGTGGCTTTTTGGCAGGCGCAATGTTAATCTTGGATGGCTTGTTTGAAGCAGGAGGTGGTGGGGGATGGCTGAACTGAGCAGATGAGGAACGTCTCGATTTTTTCTTTGGTGTTTCTCTTTGCTTTGGGATCTCCTCAAAGGCTCTCAGTTTAGCATCTTGGTCGTGGATGGTCTTCTCCTCTGCATAGGTAAAGTTGGTTGACAGCGAAAGTGGTTCTTCGTAGTTTAAATGTCCCTCGGTGCTATCGTTAGCCACAGAGGACTGTGGAGCTAGAGACAGTTCAGAAAGATCCTTGGAGAGATCCATGGATATAATTTGTTGTTCTATCGAAGTGAATCCCCGCTTAGGAGGGAAGTTTTGAGAGTTGTAAATTTGCTGAAATAGGCATCAGGCGCCGTTCGCGCAGTCGGAGCAAGCGCTCTCTATATATCGAGAGATGTTCCAAGTTAAGTTAAGTTAAGGGCGGGAGAGCGGGGTGCTACAAGTATGCGTATAGCTCTTGGAAGTGTGTGTGTAGAATATGTAACCAAGATTATGAAATCCTTGCGTGCAGCCCAAACTGTGAATTGGTCACAAAATTCAATTTCAAGATGGCCAGTGATTCCACGTGCTTTGTCTGTGGGAAGAAGTCGTAGCCTCCAACCGAGCAGATATCATACAGATGGCCATTTTCAGTCTCGTTGACGAAATAGTGGAGATCTCTCGCTTGGCTATGGACATTACATGACACGTAGACAATGAGACTAGGTTTGAAGGATGAAAGCTGGGATAGGTAGCCACTTGTGGAGCCCTTTCTGGAAGGATCCAAAATGACGACCGTTTCTTCTGGATTAAAACCTTCCAACCCTTTGAATATCTCTTCTGATGATCCCAAGAGAAACTGGGAGTTTGAGATGTTGTTCAGCTGGGCATTTCTCTCTGCAGATTGGAGACTTCCCTTTGAGATTTCAATGCCAATGAGCTTCTCAAATGATTCGTTCAACGATATACCAAAGAATCCTGATCCACAGTAGGTATCCACGAGATTCTTATGCTTCATAGGGTTAATAAACCGTTTGATATCTTCCAACAAGATTGGAAGAATGGTGTTATTGTTCTGAAAGAACTCACCAGCAGGAAATTGGAACTCGTATGACCCAATCTGCTGTGTGACAACCTCTGTGTGGTCTGTTGTATACGCCTCGATACCACCAAGTGATTTATCCCGAAGTAGAACTGTTCCTCCCTTCTTGTAGCTTCTAACTATTTGCTCCAACTGATCACGATCCTCCCTTAGACCTCTGTTGAGGACATCTGTAGCGATATCACATTGATCCAAATCAAACAGTCTCCCTCCAACGCTCTCAAACCCCAAAGTGATCTTATCCCTCCTCGAACCAAAGTGAGGAGTCAGTTTTGTTCTATAGTTGTACTGCAATGGCGATGCGACAGTAGGTTTAACAAGCAGTGAATCCGTATCAAACCCAAATTGGGAGTAGGCATTCTTCACCACTTGTGTTTTGAACGTCAACTGCTCGTCGTAGGGCAACATCTGTAGTTGACATCCTGAACAACTATTAAAGTGCTTGCATCGTATTAAAGAGTCATTTCTCTTTGAAGACGGACGTATCACTTTGATCAGTCGACCTTCTGCGTTCTGAGAATGATGTTGTCCCAGTGTAACGTCAACAACATCACCGACAGTTGTGAAGGGGACCACAACAATCATTAAAGATGACGATTTTGTATCATTGTCTTCTAGTGGACATATACCAACACCATGACCAGTGCTAAGCACCTTAATAATCTCCAAGTGTTTGACTATTTGTGTCTGATGATCACGATGGTAGTAATACGAGATGAGCTCCTCCGGTATTGTCACAGTGTTGTACTCTTTGGAGATCAGAGAAAGTTCATGATTTACGATTCCTTGTGAGGATGCAGGATCAACATTTCTCTGACGTCTGATACGCCTAAGCTTTTTGAGCTTCTGTGTTTGTGATGGTGGCGCTGGTGGCTGAAGCACCGATGTGGCGGCAGCAGCTGTAGTAGTGGTGTAAAGCCGTAAGCTCGAGGCTATACGGATTAGTGGTAAGGTCCTAGTGATATATGCCATGTGTGTAATGTTTAGGAATATAGAGATTTGTTCCCTTTGTACCGTTTCTCTCTTTCTCTATCTCTCTGCGTCTCTCTCTGGTTCAATTACAAAAAGCCTCTTCTCTCTTTATTGTTACCTTATAGATGCGATGAGATATCGCCAAAAAAGGAAAAAAAGAAAAACACACACACACACACACACACACACACACACACACACACACCACACACACATACACACATTGATACTACTAACTGACCTACATCATCAAGGGCCAAATAGCTTTAAGTACATTCATTCATTCATTTATTTATTTATTTATTTATTTATCTATTTTTTTCTTTGTCTATAAAACAAAACAAAAGGAAAGAGAAAGGGAATGGAGGTATGTGAATAGTGCAATAGAGTCGCATACTCCATGGGATTTTATTTTGGAAAGCATGGACTGAACTTACAAGATTCTGCGTAGGTTTTGTAGTAGTAGTAGTAAAAGTTGGGACACCGTTACTTTATAAACTACGCAAAGTGCGCACTTGCCCTCCCCAATAAAAGGAGGGCAATGGCATTTGTTGTTCTATCCCAGGACCTTTGATGCCAGCGTGCTGTCTAAACCATGAGAATATATATATATACAGAAAAAAGAACTGCAGATAGATTCTCAAAGGAAACACTTGGCCAATACTGAGTCCGGACTTGTTTTTTTGATCGTTGATGTTTGTTGTTTGTTGTTTGTTAAGTCTTCTTCTTCTTCTTCTTCTTCTTAAAAAAGCGTTAGCAAAAAAAAACATTCGCGTTATACAAAAGAAAAACAGACAAAACAGTTTTAGAATTGGAAAAAATACAAGGAGAACAAACAACCCACACAAGGACAATCAGAGGAGGGAAGGGAGAGGTCTGTTTTACTCATACACACACACACACACACATAACTAAAAGCAAACGGCAAAAGCAAAAAAGAAAAAAAAAACAAGAAACAACATGTCAAAAGAAAGGGGTCAGATGACATACTTTGACAAGCAACGTGACTTGCTCATTGCGGAAATTGCTACATCCATGGATTCAGTTCTCAACAACATCAACGCGTTGAACAGATCTCTCGAAGGTGCGATTGCAGTGGGGAAGGAGTTTGAGAGTGTCGCTACGCTATGGTCAAATTTTTACGATGGGCTAGCACAGATGGAACAGCTAAGACCTGGATCCGTTGTTGAAGAGGAGGAGTCATCTACACAGGAGAGCTCTGATAAGATGGGTGATGATAATGATGGTGATGATAACGACAACGTTGAACAAGTCTCATGAACGCCCAATCAACAAGCGACAACGACGAAAAAAAAAAGTGACCAATGAGGCTTGATCATACAATGACGCACCTATGATTCTTTTTTACGGATTTTTTCTTGTATGAAGTCCTTCTGGGAGACTCTTGTCTTTCATTTGAACCAAACGTCGTTTTCAAGCTTGTGTTTGGAAACAAGTGATTGACTCTTCTATCATGGTTAAGGGACATCAGCATAGACCCAAACACTTTTGAACAGGTTTGAATGTTCTCTAATGAACATTCAACGTACTCACATCCAAACTTGGAGGCATACCGTTGACAAAATTGCTCCGTTGGAAGCGTCTTGTTTAGCCGTGGATTTAACCTCAACTCGGAACCAATCCCGACTAAGATTTTCTTCGCACTTCCACAATGGGCTTTCAACTCAGGGATCCATCTAGACTGTACACTCTGAAGAGATTCGCCGTTGTTCAATGCAAAACAGATGATTACACCTTTGGCATTTGCATAACCCAAGGGTCTAAACCGGTCAAAGTATTCATCGCCGGGGAAGTCCCACACTTGAAGGTTTACGCCTATGGAATTTTCGGTATGGATAGTCATGTCGTACGTCTCGAATGGCGACAAGCCAACTGGTTGTGTGTACCGTTGTGCGAGATGTGTGAGAATCAAAGAGGATTTACCACATTTGGAATCACCGATGAGTACGATACCACAAGTATCTCGCTGTCTCGTTGTTGTACGGGCTCTGTGTGGTGTATACAAGGACATATGGCGTGGTTTCATACTTTCTCCTCCTCCACCGGCGCTCTTGGCGCGAAACGGGGACGATCTGTTATGACTTGCCCGTATTTGACGAGGAATCTTACAACTTTGTACCTTGTATGGTGAATTCGTTGGTGTGACAAAGGCACTGTGGTCCTCATCAGTTATCATATTTTGAATCGTTGGATTTTGGGTTGGATTGGTAGTGAACAAACAGCTTTAGGAAGAAACCCAACAGTGGGGCTTTTTTTTTTGTTTTTTTGGTCAAACCCCCCAATTTTTGATCTGTCAAATGTGACACAAAAAGGTTTTGTGGGAAGGTGGAAGATGGAAGAATAATCTGCCACTACTACTACTACTACTACTACTACTACTACTACTACTACTACTACTACTACTACTACTACTACTACTACTACTACTACTACTACTACTACTACTACTACTACTACTACAATAGACAGGAAGTGGTGCAATTTTTTTTTTCGTTAGTCGTATTCGTTAGGGTCATTTATAGCTGGTCGTTACTTCTTGTTCAAGTAGGAATGTAGTTGTTGGATGTTTGCCCTCTTTGAAAGGCCAACTCTGTAAGGGACTTTTGTGTTACGGGAACAGAGCTCTGAAAGAGTAGATTTACGCTTATTAGGACGTCGGCGTGGTTGTTGTGGCATTTGTTGTGGCATTTGTTGTGTTGGATTTGTGGCTGGTGGTTTGGGACGAGAAGTTCTGGCATCAACCATTGGTGTGGGTGATTCAACAACTAGATGAGAGCAAAGTGATTCTTCCTTTTCAGCCAAGAGCTCTGAGAGAGGTGCTTCATCGTTGTTACCCGCTGTGGTGAGTACTTCCCCTGGTTCAAGGATCTCACTCCGTGACACCTTCTGAGATGTAAGAGCCTCAGGCTCCGTGTGAATGCACGGCAGTAATGGCGCTTCATATATAGAAGCATATTGTGTATCCGTTACACTTCTTTCCGATACTATCACAGCCTCATCCTCATTCTTTTCCTCAAGGGTGTCCTCCATGTTGCTTGTGATTTTATCCAAGAACAACATCGCGCTCTCTTCACCAACGATCGTTGTCTCCCCACTAAGCTGAGTGGACATGGCAGTGAAGTCCATCTGCAAAGTGGAGTCATCCACGTTATCAGGAAGCAAAACTTTCAACAGGTTCACACTTCTTCTTCTCTGCTTCTTCTTCGAATGCATTGGCTCTGCGGGAGAACTCTTTGGCCTGCCTTGCAGTTGGTTCGGCTTCAAACAATGCACCAGCGGATCCGTCTGTGCCCTTTTGAACTCCCTAAAAGGGTCAATATCATTCTCATCCTCTTCAGAGTCCAAGATCTCATTCTGCTCTAGCACTTGACACGGTGATACGAGTCCATCACCAACCTTGGAAGCCAAGCCGTGACCCATACCGCGGTGTGAATCATTGACCATTTATGTTCGTGGCCATGCGATGGAGAGTTAAACAAGGCAACGATGCACACACAAGACAAGACAACACACAAAAGACCAACAGAACGAACGAAATGAATGATTTAAAAGTTCAAAACTTCATAAACAGAGACCGTTTTGGAGATACGCACAAAGACGAAGGCGCGCGCGCGCGCGTGTGTGTGCGCGACTGGCCGATATATTTTAATAAACAGAAAGCTCTGTTCACTTCGTTCAGCCAAACCTCTTTCCTCCCTTCCACGTCGTCTCCCGTTAAAAGGCAATTGACCACCATCATCAACTATCCTCATATTTATCTTCTCTTTGCCTCAATGCTCGTCACTACGATCCCATACCCAAACGCCACAGCATGAGAGAAGACCACAAACTCGTTGCAATCACCAGACTTACCGAGTCGCAGCGGGATCATCTCTTCACGAACACTACAGCCGTCCACATCGAAGTCTTAGACACCATCCAGACACCTTCAACATGCTCCCTCCATGCGCTTGTAACATCTCTCGTGCCTATCAGTGTTCCTCGTGCTCTGTATGGAACTAGCAGCGTAAGCCCAGGGGACCAGAGATGAAGCCAACGTCACATATTTCCCTCACATATGAGCACTTCCCCCATGTCATCTGAGCTAGGGGGGAGGAGATACAGAGGATCAGGACATACCAGTTGTTGCTCTACAAAAGGAGTGTTCACAAGATCAGAGAAAGTCTTTTCTGTGACTGACATTCACAACAGTTCATGGCAATGGTATCTGTCCCGGCGCGTCCAATCCTGTCCAAAGAGTCTCGGTTGTGAGGGCTGTGATGCGTGAGACCCCAATGACGGCTTACATTGACCATACTGACTCAAGTGATGCGATGATAGTCTGAGCTGTGATTTGCGTGGAGACAAGAGCCCAAGGCTTCATCTCCTTCTTTTTTTGGGGGTATTGACAGATCGATATACCACAACAAATGCTCTTTTTTCTATTGGTTATTTTTGTGCTCAGTAAAAAAGCCATTCAGATGATTATAGGAGGTTGTCTACACACGGATCCCCGCCGGAAAGCGTTGGTTAGATGATTGTGGCATTAAAGACAGCGTGGTTCTGTGTGGTGGGTATGTAGCGACGGCTCTGGCTCTGTTTTTTTTTTTTTTTTGCATTTCATTCAGTCAAACAATGTCTCATTGATGAAGGGCTCGGCCAGTTTCTTTGATTAGACGAGAGCTGTGATCAGTACCCAAAGCTTTTTAATGCATGGTGTACGTCAGATTCGTGATAGTTGGAAGGCTGATTGAAGTGCTTGTGAAGATGGTCTAAGGATTGCTGAAAGATGGGGTCTCATGTCACGGAGAGGACCTTTATCTTATTGTATGTTTGAGTGTTTCCAGAACACCACAAATCCTCCATTACTAACACAAGGTGCAATTCAACACACGGGTTCTGTGAGACCGACAGTCCAGTTGTACGAACCTAAAAACAGGATCATGATACTGTAACACACTGCCAAACTCGTCATGGCATAAATATATCCTCTGTTCACTGACAAAACGTGCAGTTCGGCAATAAAAGTACTAACAGTGGACATGGTTCCACAAAGTCCATCTTCAAGCCCTGACAACAACTGACATGCAAGCTCACTATGGACAATACGTCCATGTGTCGAGCTCTTACCACGGTTTAATACACTCAACACAGCAAGTATCAACGTGGCAACAACATTCACGCTGAACGTTCCTAGTGGGAAGTGCTTAATCTTTGGGTTCAGCCATTTAGAGATGTAATACCTGGCCCAGCACGCGAGTGGTGATATCGAAGATGCAAACATCCATATTCTCCAGCTGGGAATGCTCATGAGAGCAATCACAGCGACCCACGCAGCCACTCCGGAAATGGCCAAAACACGCTCCAGCGTATGGACGTATCTAACTGGTGGATCATAGAAATGTATGAGATGCGTACCAAACTTGAAGCCAACGATTGATAGTCCGACCTGTGTTATAAATACGCTTAGGCATTCCATGACTCCATATCCGCCATTCGGGTAATCACCATCGATATCAATGCTTTTCATGATGGCCTCAAGCACCATGCTGCTAAACGAGGAAAATGAGCCACAAAAGCCCGTGGTACCTGCAAGATACAACAGGATATCTCCTTTATTTCCATCCCAGCGAGTACTATGTACCAATGCACCCATGATAATACACGAAGCAAAGTTGCACCAGACGATGCCTCCGAGGTACGAAGACTCGTACGTTGTGAGCAATGTGAGTGCCTTCCGTGAGAGTAGACCCAGTATGGCAAACAGCGCTAGGAGGGCCAGCCTGTTGGTCTCCTGCCATAGCGTATTCTGCTTCTCGCTCATTTGCAGTTTGAGGAACAGGACCTCTAATTGTAAGTTGTAATCTTGAAACTTTCCAAAGATAAACAGACCTCTAATTGTGCCATCGGGATCGTTTGTCGAAATTTTATTTTTGATACTCCCAGCGCCTAAAATTTTCATGCAATGAGCTCAAAAAGAATTCCACACCTCCACATATACAGAACGCTTGGTTTGGTAGAGAAAGTGCAGGGCAAAGCAATGGACGACGATCTCTTTTTGAATATTGCCACCACTGAGGCACCAGCAACGACTAAAGCCTCCGCTAGTAAGGTTACTGGAGGAAAGTGGAAGGACCGACGTAAAGTGCAACTTCAGGCCAAGGGCTTCAAAACGAAGAAGAACCCAGTTGTTCCTGCCACTCCAGACCACTCAACCGGTGTAAATTCCACTCCATTGATCGAGAGAGAACCGTCAAAGACAAAGAAGAGAAGTCACGAGGATGATTCTACCAAGGGACCTTCAAAACAGGCGAGATTTGTCGAGGGAAAGGGTATTGCAGGTAAGAACAACACGTATGTGTCCTCTTTATTCACATCCAAACCTGAAATGGCGAATCGTAAGTATGATGAAGAGATGGAAGAAAAGGATGCTTCGAACGCACCTTTGAAAGATTCTACGACGTTTGATGGGTTGGGACTAAATGAGAACTTGACGAGACAGTTGACAGAACACATGAAGTTACAGCACCCAACCAATATTCAAAGATCTGTCATCCCAAGATTGCTTGAAAGAGAGCGTGATTTGTTCGTCCAGGCCCAAACAGGTTCTGGTAAGACTCTCTCATTTGTACTTCCGATCTTCCAAAGGTTGATGGAAGTGAAGGAATTGAATCGTACCAGTGGTATCTTTGCCCTCATCTTGACACCTACAAGAGAGTTGGCCACCCAGATCTATGGTGTCATCGAGACTTTGTCACACTGTTGTCACAGAATCGTCCCTGGTATCGTCATTGGTGGTGAGAAGAAAAAGTCTGAAAAGGCCCGTTTGAGAAAAGGTGTCAATATTCTTGTCGCCACACCTGGAAGATTGAGTGATCACATTGAAAACACTGAGAGATTGGATTTGGGTGAGCTCAGGTACGTTGTCATGGATGAAGGTGACAAATTGATGGAGTTGGGTTTCGAAGAGACTATCACGAAAATCTTGGATGATATCACAAAAACGTCGAGAATTAGAACGAGTCCATTTAAGGGACTTCCAAAAAAGAGATGCAACGTTCTTTGTTCTGCCACCATCAAGGCTAATGTGAAGAAATTGGGTGAGATCTCGCTTCAGGATGCAGAAATGGTTTCAACAAATTCTGTCCCATCAATGGAGGATATGGAACTGATGCAAACAATTGCAGCACCAGATCAATTATTGCAACAGGTTATAGTTGTTCCACCGAAGCTTAGACTTGTCTCGATGGCATCAGTGCTTAAGGATATTACAAAGAAGGAAGGTGGCTCAAGAACCATGATCTTCCTCTCATGTTCTGACTCCGTGGATTTCCACTTCAGTGTATTTGCCAAAGGTGGTTCAAATCACGACACGGTCTCCAATGCCCCACTTTTGAGTGATAACACTGTTGTGTTCAAATTGCATGGTTCTTTATCACAACAGTTGAGAACCTCGACGTTGTCATCTTTCTCTAAGGCGGCTGAGTCGAAGCATATCATTATGTTCTGTACAGATGTTGCATCTAGAGGTCTTGATTTGCCTTATATCTCCACTGTCATTGAGTACGACCCACCATTTGCTACAGAGGACCATTTGCATAGAATTGGTCGTACTGCCCGTGCTGGTAAGTCAGGTCGTTCCATCTTATTCCTGCTACCTATGGAGGAAGGTTATATGGATAAGATTAGCCAGTACCATCCACACGGTGTCCAATATAAATCGTATGAGGACTTGTTGAAGGTTGGATTTGGCGATAAATGGGATATGGACGCTACTACATGGCACTTGAACATTGAGAGATGGCTCTTAGAAGAGACAACCATCCATGATCTTGCAGCAAAGGCATTCACCAGTCACATCAGAGCTTACGCTACCCATTTGTCGAGCGAGAGAGATGTGTTCAACGTTAAAAAAGTTCACTTGGGTCATTTGGCAAAGAGTTTTGGTTTGAGAGAAACGCCAAAGTCACTCGGTGGTAAGTCCCAAAGTGGTGATAAGAAGAAGAAGGAGAATGCAAAGGATAAGATGTTTAGAATGGCTCGTGCTGCTGCAAAGTCGCAGTCGAGTGAGTTTAACTTTATGTAATGTGATGTGATGTGATGCGATCTGCTGTGATCCGTGGCTACATATAAAGTGCAATGATGTGTGATATCAATATTAATGACCATTATAGATCTATATCTTTTGTAGGTACCCCTGTTGTATGAGCCTTTCGACATCGGCTCTCCTTACAAAGAATTGAGAATCTTTTGACAAGTTGAAGACGCCGTACTCCGTTTGAATTTCGCCTGCATCTTTGAGGACACGCACATCAATAAAGACATCACTTGGAGGTGTCAATGATCCCGAGAGATCAATCTCGTGGAAGGAGGATTTGTAATTGATCAGTAACTCAGAGTACTGCTTAAAGTATTGCGCCTCGTTGTGGTTACCGTTGAACTCTGCACCGTTCCATGCCATATATGCTAGTCTCTCAGCTCTCATCCTTTCATATGCCAAGAGGCATCTCTTGTTACGACGCATGGCGAGATGTGTGACAAATTGGTGACATAGATCGACCCTCTCCATCTCGTCGGCCATAGAGCTCATGGAGAGGTCCTTTGTCTCTTTGACGATGGACCGGATGAGCTCATCTTGGTATGGTGGTAGCTGCTCAAGGTGCTGAGTACGTTTAGCCTCGATTACCAGTTTTGAAGCGAGGTCTCCGTGCATTGTACCCTTTGTAGTCTAGTCTCTTGATCCCTTTTATATATGGCTACGTTCCTGTCTGTGTTACTCAACTTCTCCTCCAGATGCGTGTGATCTTGTTTGTCTGTTTGTAACGAGTTTCGCGTCGCCGACACGTCGTGTCGGCTTTTCCTCGGAGTTAATTCTCCCTTGAAAAACGAAGAAAGGGCTTCACTTCATCACAAGAAACTCATGAAAGAGGATATCTATCTCAACAATTGACAGGCTTAGATGTCGTCACGGAAGGTATATGGACGTACTACTAAGCCAAGGAGAACACTACAGCCAGCAATACAGCTGTCTCCCCAGGCAGCAGTACGCTCGCTGTCTCCACAACCGCTACTATCACCTGGACCGGCACCTGAAACTTCACCAATTGTACTGAGAAGGTCTCCAAGGCTCAACAAGCCCGTGAACAAGTTCTTTGTCGAGTCAGCGAACAAGCCACAGTGGTCCCCCTCGCTGTCACCATCTGTGTCCCCGAAGAAGACGCCTAGGTCCCCGAGTACCCCTATCAGGTACAATCGGTCACCACGAAAGCAGATACTCACTAACATTGAATGTACTGATTCATGGGACTTCCTCGAGGAACTTAGTGAGCAACCTCGCAAGTCTATGAAGATGTCATTGAAGTCACCTCGGAAGAAGAATGAACACAAGGAGCTTATTCAGTTCTTCAAAAAGTTGCCCTCGCGGGAAAAAAGAGAAGAAGAAGAAATTGTGAAAGATGTTCAGGAACCGATGATTAAGAGGTCAAAGAGAACGTATGGAGAAAGGAGAAGTTATTTGGCACAAAAGAATGATCAAGAAGATCAATCAGAATTATTGGATCACACTCAAAGTGATAATGAAGAAGAGCTCGATGATCATGATGGTGACAATCACTATGACCAGTCGTCCTTGAAGAACTTTTCCGATCTCAGAGCACAAGGATCTCACAATCACCACAAGGACGAACTAAATTTTCTTTTAGAAGGTATTCAACACTTGAACTCGTTGTCCTCATTGATAGAACTTTCTCTTAAACTTCATGACGCCGAATACCAGACTTTGTTCAAGTCTATGGATTTTGCTGCAGGACCGACTGATGATCCAGCAAAGTGTTATGTCATGGGTCACATAATCCAATACCAACAATTTGACTCGAAATTTAGGCCTATTATAAAGCAATTGCTCGCCATCGAAGATATCAAGCCAACGGGGAGCAAGATGACGAGACAACTGTATCAAGAATGGCTACGGCAAATGGATCAAAAACCCTTTGAGGTGGCAATTTCACTAATGCTTGGAAACCGGTTTATCGATAGCAGTTCACTTTCTTTGACGGTTCCATTACTACCGAAAGTGACTGATGGGGTCTATGACAAATTACTAGTTCTATATGAGCTCTATTTACAAGACCACGATATAAGCGATGATTTTGACATAATAGTAAAAACCATCATGAAGAGAAGAACAAATCAAGACCAAACGACGATTCTAACCCTGAAACTGTTAATCGTACTATCTATCAGGAAGCACAGATCAGTGCTAACAATAGAATGCATCGATAGATATCTCAGAGTGGCGAGACAAACGAAGAACGAGGAGATTCGGACGCTCATAACTGGTTTATTCATCAATCTGGTCGAAGATCCACTGTGCTTCAAGCGTTTAAATACACAACTGGAGAAGATTTATGACTTATTCGAAGCGATGGCTAGTAACGGGTATATCTGCCTGCTTGTTGGTATGATCTTTGCACTTGATCGAAGAGTAAAGGATCAGTTTGGTGAGCACTGGGATGAAGTTGTGTTGGGGTTACAGAAATTTGATAAGTCGAATGATGGACTCAATGCAAAGATCGAAGAGATATTGGAGATTGTTCACAGCTCATAGTGCTCTTGAATACGAGGTCCGTTCATTCTCTATAACCCTTTTTTTTAGCCAACCCGTAGGGATTGGAACAGTTTGAACAATTGCGTCGGCGTTAAATCGGCATTTATGCAGATATAACACCGACCGGACTTACAGAGCTTTGAACGTTAAATAAAAGCTGGGACAACGAATAACATGTGGGTTGTTGATCAGAATTACCAAATAATGAAAGGTTTCTTTCTGTTATAGAGAAATGAGTACCTTTTGAGGTAAAACTGTGTGATGCTATTTTCGTATTTGATAGTTTTTTATGGAAAAACCCCACACCAGATCTACGGAAATCTAAATTGACCTCTAAGAAACAGTCAGAAATTTGCTTGAAATCTCGAAAATTATATTATTATTAGCGCAATTTGAGATTCATTATTGTATGAAGATTCTAGTTCCATATCAGATATGAAGAAATCGATATTAATATATTCATTCCTTTAAAAATTATGAGTAGAGAAGGAAGTTTCAAATTTACACAAAACTTTACACAAGAATAAAGGGTTATTCATGAACACACTAATGATGTTCAATAATGAATGCGGATCAGGAAGCATAATACATATATCTATTCCTTGTGTAAGTCAATGGTTAGATGGAGAGAGTGATTTTATTCCATTTCAAAAAAAAAACAAAAAAAAAACAACAAAACCTCCCACGGACTATCGGTTCCCACTCACGTACATTCCTCTACAGACTACTCGACGTAAAAAGTTTTCTAAATCATATAGTGAAGTTGTGTAATCAAAAAAAAAGCAAAAAGAAAGAAAAGCTCATGGAGCAATTCTCACAATTTCCCATTTATCCTCTGGTTTTTCTCTTCTGAACACGACCCTGTCATGTAGTCTACTTGCACCACCTTGCCAGAATTCAATCTCCAATGGGACGATCCTCAAGCCACCCCAATACTCAGGGCATGGAACATCACCTCCTTCGAATTCCTTTTCGTGCTTCTCATACAGTGTGTTTAGCTCATCACGAGATTGAATCACCTGTGACTGTGGTGAAGACCACGCACCAATCTTCGAACCCCTTGGTCTTGTGTTAAAGTAACGCTCTGAAGTTGCCCTGTCAACAAACTCAGTGGCACCTTCAACACGAACCTGCCGTTGCAAAGTCGGCCAGAACCAAGTCAATGCTGCCTGTGGGTTTGATTTGATCTGTCTAGCCTTTTTGGAATCATCCCAGTTGGAGTAGATGATGAACCCTTTGTGATCAAGCTCTTTGAACAGAACAACACGGTTGGAAACGCGGCCCGATGGGAGCTCTGCCGTAGAAAAGTTTGTCACTTCTGGCATGGACTCTGATGCTGAAGCATCGTCAAACCACTTCTTGAACTGGATGATTGGGTCCTCAGACACCTGTGTGGTGTCCAGTGTATCCTTCGTGTACTGATACGTTTCTGGGGCGACTTCTCGGTGTCAGTTTTCTTTCAAGAAGAAACAAACAACACTATACTCACACACTAGTGGCTTCTCTTCGGACATTCTGTTGCTAGTTGCTAGTTGCTGGTTACTGTTTTTTGTTTGATTCTTTTGTTCTGTCAGTTCTACTTGTTTTTATGTGGGGGACATAATGGTGTCTTTTTTTTTTTTATTTTTATTATTTTTATTTAATGCGCCCACATTTGCCCTTTTAGTACCCGATGTGCTTTGGTGAGTAATGATGGGTGTTCCAAGTAAAGTCAAGTCAAGTCGAGTCAAGTCGAGTCAAGTCGAGTCAAGTCGAGTCAAGTCAAGTCAAGTCAAGTCATTCGAGTCAGTAGATCCCCCCAACAACGGATTTTTCCCCCCTTTTTAAAAACTACCAAAAACCAAATAAAAAACAACAACAACAGGCAACAAGGTACCCAAAAGGGTGTGAAAATACATAAACGAATGAATGAAAGAATGAAAGGATAAGTCAATTATCAGAACTATAAGGCAATAATTTTAAAAAGAGGCTTCAAACTGCTTCTGCAGTCTCTGGGCAACAGCATGGATGAACTCCTCCGTGGTGACGTAGGAAGATCTGTCAGTCTTACCCTGGGCAAGGGCAAGATCCTTGGTCATCTGGCCACCGAGAACGGTATCCAAAGTGGCCTTCTCAACGAGTTCACCAAACTTGACAACGTCTGGGGTCTCATCCAGCTTTCCTCTTTGGATCAAACCTCTGGACCAGGCAAAGATGGATGCGATGGAGTTTGTGGAGGTCTCCTTACCCTGCTGGTGCTGTCTGTAGTGTCTTGTGACGGTACCGTGGGCAGCCTCAGCCTCAAAGGCCTTTCCATCTGGGGTAACAAGCACGGAGGTCATCAAACCAAGCGAGCCGAAACCTTGGGCGACAATGTCAGATTGAACATCACCGTCGTAGTTCTTCATGGCAATGATGTAACCACCCTTGGACTTCAACATCTGGGCAACCATGTCATCGATCAAACGGTGCTCGAACCAGATGCCACGCTCGTCCATCTGGGACTTGTAGGTAGACTGGTACAGTCCTTCAAAGACATCCTTGAAACGACCGTCGTACTTCTTCAAGATGGTGTTCTTGGTTGTGGAGTACAAGTTCATACCTCTCTCAAGGGCCAACTTGAAAGAGGCGTGGGCAAAGGCCTCGATCGACTCGTCGGTGTTGTACATAGCAAGGGCAACACCCTTACCTTCAAAGTCATACACTGGCCACTCCTGGACCTCACCTTGCTTAGAAGTGTACACAAGCTTCAAGTCACCTGCACCTGGAATGATCACATCGGTGGCTCTGTACTGGTCACCAAAGGCGTGACGGCCAATGATGATTGGCTTCTCCCACTGTGGAACAATACGTGGGACATTGTTGATAACGATTGGCTCTCTGAACACGGTACCACCCAAGATGTTTCTGATGGTTCCGTTTGGAGACTTCCACATCTTCTTCAACTTGAACTCCTCGACACGGGCCTCGTCTGGGGTGATAGTGGCACACTTAACAGCGACACCGTACTTCAGAGTCGCATTGGCAGAGTCCACGGTGACCTGGTCATCAGTGGCATCACGGTTCTCCATTGACAAGTCGTAGTATTTCAAGTCAACGTTGAGGAAGGGGAGGATCAACTCCTCACGAATCAGAGTCCAGATGATTCTGGTCATCTCATCACCGTCCATCTCGACGATTGGGTTCTTTACTGTAATTTTGACCATTGTTCCTATCTCTTAGTGTAGAATCAGACAAACAAAGAGAGAGAGAGAGAGAGAGAGAGAGAGAGAGAGAGAGAGACAGTATTGTACGTACAGATCTGTAGCAAATAGAATGGAACAATAGGAAAGCGCGATCGAGTGCTCCTTTATACCAAATACGGGTCTGAACTCTTTTTTTGTTTTTTTTTTCTTTGACGGTGTCCGAGCCCGCAACCGAAACGTAACCGAATGATCAAAAGTT
>JAJMLK010000148.1:0-13075 GCA_030564145.1 Williopsis takata
TTTTTTTTTTTCTCTCTTCCTTCTTCCTGTAACACAGGTGTTGGTGCCACATATATATATATATATATATATATATATATAGAGAGAGAGAGAGAAAGAGAGAGAAAGAAAGAGGCGGTGCTATTCTTACTACACATCTTGTTTTGCTTGGATACCCACACCCACTCCTTTGACGGAAAATACTCCCCTCCCCCTCCCCGCCCCCACCCTTTCGATCTTCTGGCTATTATCATTCAGTTTAAAAATAAAACAAAAAGAAGAGGTGAAGGAGAATGCAATCTACAACGCACGGATACACTCGGTCTGGCAGCAGCCAGGGGTACCATTACCAGAGATCCCAATCGGTCACAAGTTTGTCGTCGTCGTTTAACACAACAACTGGACAGGGCACCATAAATATGCGAGCTCCGAGGGACATGAGCACGTCTTCTCTTATGGAGATGGATTCAAAGTTTACAAGAGGTCCAAGAACGAAATCTCTGCTGTCACAAGCTCCACCTGATTTTGCAATCAAATATCACAAGTCGCAGACAGAACTGCCTCGGACCCAAAGTTTCCAAAAACAATCCGATTTGGCATCATTCCAACCCGGTACAATTCGCAAGTCCGAGTCCTTGACAAACATCCCAACGTTGCGCAGACAGTCAGTGGAGAAACAGACCATACAGAAGTATAGAAAATCTTGTGCTACTGCTCAGCGAGGGTCTACTCACATATCGGGTCCTCCTCAAGAACAACAACAGCCGTTGCGTCGTCATGGAAATAACCTTCCAAACCAGTCGTTCACTTTCCCCAATGGTGAAGTTTATATCCCAAGGAACAAGCAGAGAAGCTCGCTCAGTAACCTCTCCAGGTTATCTACTCAGCAAGGTGTTGTTGACACGGGTGCTCCACATACATCGGCACCTTCGTTCACAATGAGACATTCTCTAAACTCTGCACAGCATTCAAACTCTGCTTCGTCCTCAACAATTGCCTCTGAAATTTTGGCAAAGAATAACTCGGAACAGGATATGCTCACGTTGTCATTCCAGGCGAACTCTTCAACGTCTCCATCTCCATCGGGAACGTCGGGGACAAATTCAAGTGCACATGAGAGTACTCCTCCTTCATCCATTGATGACTTTACGATCACAAACGGAATGAAGTTGGAACAACTGACCCTTCCTTCTTCATCTATGTTGCACAAGATCGACGAAGGGTCAACTGACCCCGTGGGTAATAGTTCTTCGGCAAAAGTTGTAGTATCTTCTTCTCCAACTGAAACCTTGGTTTCACAAACCGAAGAAATGCATTCAAAAAGCACGATTGAGCCCGAGTCTCATGGATCTGGTGACCTTGTCATAGAGGATGTTAGGGAAGATAACGATTGTTCTTCAGTTGTAATCTCACAAACAACACCTGAACCTTTTGCCAATTTAACCGGGATACAACCATCACAGGGATATGCGCAGCAACGAGGCATTTCAACAACACCACAGCAGCAGACACAAAGAGTTCCATCTCCACCACAGATTAAACTTCCATCTCAGAGATCTATCCAGAAAAAACTTACACCAAAGCCTGTGGAGGTTGAAAGAAAGCCATCAGGATTCAAGAAGCTCTTCTCAAGACTATTCTCTAGTAAGAAGTCGAAGCAATCCAAACAGTTGAAGCACTCTAATCAAATGAAGGCCTCGTCTCCCATTGAAGTGCGCAAAACTAGCACAGCTACAACACAACCATCTCCAATGGCTGTTACCAAGGTTGAAACAACCAAACATACGGGAGACATTGATGCATTTTCCTTTGATGACGGTGACGAGGATGCAGGCATCAACATTCGTGACCTGAGATGGGAGCCTGAACTCGAGAATGATGAAGATGACTACAAGAGTGAACTGATTTTAGATGCTCTGTTCTCCAAACTTTCTGGAACTGAGAAGAGACCGGTTGTTCTCCCACCACCAGTGACGGAGCAACTCGTTGAACATTTACCAAAGGCTAATGATGATACGACTTATGTCGATGACGTTGAAGAAGATTTCGTGATGACATTTGACGATATTGAATTCATTGAGAAGATTACAGAATTTGGAGAGACTTCGTTCCCTGACCTCGACTCGGCTGATTTGGGACAATCGCATAGAAAGATGATGAGATCCAAGTCTATTGAAAGACGCAAATCTATCAGATCCATGAGTTCTTCTTCCAAATTCTCACACCCTTCGATGTTTGTCAAGGAAGACGGTTACTCAAATGAGAACCTAACAATCGTTACAACCAACAAACCAAGGGGCCCGAATACAACCCATGGCTCTCCAGCATCGATTATGAAAAAACAAACGGATGCGACATCGCCTAAGAAGGTTGGATTTATGAATAAGATATACGTTAACACGACTTATGGTCCAAACGCGTATAATCGTCATTCGGTGGCTGTGTCAAGTTACCAACTCTCACCTAAGCTCGTCCAACAGATCAGAAGAGAGCTCAACGATTTTAAGAGACATATGGTTGTCCATCAGGATAGTGTTACTAACACACACTTCTTCCATCCATAGTGTACTTTTTTTCTTTTGATTAACGCCAATACTAATGTGACTACGCCTGTACTTATAAAATACAAACAAACATAACAAGACATTAACGGTAGAAATCTGGCCTACTTACATTCAAGCCATACTCTGAAAGAGCACTGCTCAAGTCTTCCATTGTAAGCACAACCTTCTTGGAGTTGTTACCTGCGGTGGAAGTTGTAGTTGGTTGGCCTGTGGCACCGGCAACAAGCGCTTTACTTCTCGCCTGTGGGTTTGATGAGTTGTAAACCGCAGAAGAAGATCGGATACGAGAATACTCATATGCATCAGTGGCAATATCCGAAATGAACTTCTGTGTTGCAAGGGCCAAAATGCGCTTTACTCTCACGTCATCACAGTCCAAACCGTTCTTGGTGAGGTAGTAATCTGTCACAGCATCAGGAATCTGTATTTTTTTTTCTCTGTTAGTATTTAGTCTGTTCAAGACAATAAACCTCAAAACGTACGATAGGGTAGTAGTCTTCCATCATTGACAAAACCTCATGGAGGGTCTTGTCCTTCTTCGTGAACTCTGGAAGCTCAGGCATAGGCACGCCACTCTGCTGTTCTTCCTCCTCTTTCTCGTCATCACCATTCATATGACCAGAGGCTTCAGCGGTATCATTAAAGATCTCATCTTCGTCGACTTCGACGTCCATTACTGCATCGTCACTCTTCAGCTCAGACATTATCTTCTCGTGTAATTGGTCTTGCTGATACTAAACGGGGCTTTCAACTCGAGGTCTCGGTTTTCAATGTTTTTAATATCCAAGGGTGAGCTCTGAGAAATACCGCGAAAACTTTGACACAAACAACGGCGGGAGAGCTGGCTCGTTATTATACAGCGAGGAAAACTACAGATTGGATAGAGAGAGGATGGAAGGGGAAGAGTTCAAGCAGGAAGTAATGAGACTAAATATCCCAGTCACCAGTAGAAATATCCAAGGGTTCATCAACTGTATCAATTTTGAGGTCGGAACATAGCGGACAGCGCTTACACAACAAGGAATCAACCTCTGGCGTGTTGACAAATTTGGTGCTCTTGTCCTGCTTACTAGCGATGAACTTCTTTTGCAAGAATTCAAGTTTCTTCTTTGTAGCGTAGTCATTGGACTTCACAATTTCCTTTACGAGACAATCTGAGTGGAAGGCATGGTTGCAAGGGAATATGAAGAACTTCCGCGATGTCAGAAGCAACTCACAGAGGGAACATGACTCGCCAGATTTGATCACTTGGGACCGTTCGGTATAAGTGTCAATCTTTTGATTTATACTATCGTTCAGTTTGATCGATGAGTTCATCTCCATGGACAGCTTTGTAATCTGGGTACCGAAATTTTCCAAGTCCATACAGATCTCATCCCTCAAGTTATCAATAGACGTAAAATCTGGGATCAGTGGTAACAGGTCTCTGATTGTCAGCAATTCACACCTATCCAACAAAAACTTCACCTCATCTTTGATTTTTTCCTTATCAGATGGTCTGATCACGGAAGTTTTCTTTTTAGCAATCTTCAACCATAAGAACTTTCTCAACTTGTCATCATCAGGCTTATCAGCAATGACCATACCCAAATCAACCATGTCATGTTCTAGTGCAAGATTCACAGCATCCTCGTAGCAGTCTAAGAGAGAGTAAACGAATGTGGCAGATTGGATCTTTCCATACTTCAAGCAAAGACGAAGGATGAAATCAGGGTTGTAATTCATCATTGTTCCAAATTCCTCCAAGTATCTCAAGACAATCTCGTCCCTATCGCTGGACTCGTTGGAAATCAACAAGAACAACAAAGTGTCATGGACGTCTGTATCACTGTTTCCAGTGTTCTGGATATGGGACATCAAATACCTTATGCCATGATGCCTTGTTGTTTGAACCTTCTTGGCGTTTTTATTGTATGTCAAGATGGCTGGCAACAATTTGGAAGCATCCATATCTGACAATTTCAGCCACGTATCAACCGTTTCTTGTGGATGATTAACTAGAAGCACATTTGAATACTTATATGCCATTACTGGATCGTTATTGCGCTCCAAAACTCGCAAGGCCTCGCTCCATTTCTCCAGTCGGATCCAATATGCCACAACAAAGTCATAATCGTTGATCAAATTCGCATAGTAAAGCAGCTCAGAGCATCGGTTATGTGCAGTAATTATTTGATAAATTGTTTTTTTATCCAAGTGGTTTTTATTCTCAATAATGAACTCTTGAAATCTCTTTTCTGTAGAGGTTTTTAAAATGGTGGTTTCCTCTAAATGATTAGACTGTTCCGTTGCCAGAAAGTCATCCAACTCGTTCAATTTCTCTAGATAAAATTCCACAATCCATGAAGATAGCATAACTAATTGCATCTTGTACTCATAATCTTTGTTAGACTTCAACAAATGGAATTTCTGAAGGAAATATTCCAACAACGCGTCTTCATCACCCAATTCCATGAAACGTAAAGCCACGGATTCAAACCACGTATTTGACAGGGCAAATGCTCTTGCAGCATCATTATATCTCTTTTGAGATATGAAATACTCACCTTGTTTCGCATAAACAATATCCCTAGTTTGAGTGTCTCTGGCAACACTAATGGCCTGGTCATACAAATCATTTTCAACAAGGGATCTCCAAATGTCCTTCTCCTCATCATTCACGCTAATTTCATAGATGTTAGAGTTGGAATAGAGCCAGTAAGTTGATGATTTGTAGTCTGCACTCATCCCAATGAATCGCTCATTCGGAGAAAGCGGCAAGGTCTCGTGATATACTAGTTCATCGTTGATTTTGTTGATAACAAAGAGCTCAGAGCCTCTCAGGAGAAGCAAGTGGTATTTAGTCAACAAGACTGACTTGAATTTGTGAGTGGAAGCTGGCAATTCCATATTCAAAAGGATCTTCAACCCTGAGATGTTGTTCTTTGTTTGGATCTTGTCTTTGGTGATGCCACCAAACACCGTACCAGCGGTGGTTAGCCATGCAAACTGCTCACCATTAGCAACAAATTTTGATCCATTAATGTTTCCCAGATCTTGGTATTGTTCCACTTCGATTGGATTCGATTTGAACAAGTCACCTAGAAGTAAATCGTTATACTTTATGTTTGTGTTTTTGACCTCGCCATTCCAGTAGGCAATGAAGTCACCAGAGGCAAGAATTATCATCAGCTCATTCAATTTCGTATCATAACACACTTGCAAACCATCGATGGCCGAATTTCTTTTATAAACATCCTTCTGGATCTTCTTGTTGTACTTTTGTGCAGTGGAAGAATACTCGAGGAATGCCTCGTGAACACCACCACTTTTATCGCCAACCAGGAATGCACCGGTGTTGGATTCAATCACAGCTTCACTATTCCAGCCGATGACGTTCACCTTCACGTTCTTCAGCTCGGGGAGGTATTTGAATGTTGTTGACTCTTTGTGGATGTAGAACGTTTCAGACTTACTCGTTGTCACTATAAGATGTGCACCCAATGGGTCTTGGAAGATCTTTTCAATTTTGCCCAACTCCTCCAATGATCTCCTGTAGGGTAGTTCTAGCGTCTCAATCACAGAAGGGTTGTTTAAGTCGATTCGAAACAACTTGCCGGTCTTGAACGCAATCACTAGCACATCGTTCGCCACGCTCAGCGCACAAACGTTGGTGACGTCGGTCTGGAATTGCACGGGTGCAATGCTGAATATGCTTGAGCCTTCAATCTGTGGTAATTCGTCCAGCTCTGCCATTTTGGCCCAGTATGTTTTTTGATCGCTCGATGTTGGTTTTAGCCTTTAATAGGATTTAGATGCTTGGAATTTGTTTTGGTGTTAATTTCTATTATTATTGAATACTTTAGTTTGACGATTCTGTTTTAGGAAGTCTATAAAACAACCCCCCTTCCCCTTCCCTCTCCAACACCCACGAAAAATTCAATACACTGCTCAAGTTTCAGACTACCGAATTAGGAACTCTAGCGGGTTTTTTTTTTCCATAACAAAACGCTTTTAGCTTTCATTATGTGGAAACCCTTCAAATTATACCGAATAAGAACAGTACGGTCAATAATGTCTGCAGGAATCCCAGTCAAGTTATTAAGTGAGGCACAGGGACACATTGTTTCGCTAGAGTTGAACTCTGGTGAGACGTATCGCGGGAAGCTTGTTGAATGTGAGTTTTATACCAATGATATATCAATTCTAACCAACAGAGTACTAACGGAACAAATAGCTGAGGACAACATGAACGTCCAGATGAGCGACATCATAGTTACATCAAGAGAGGGAAAAGTCACCCACCTGGATCACGTCTTCATCAGAGGCTCCACCATAAGATTCTTCTCCGTTCCTGAGATGCTGAGGAACGCTCCAATGTTTGATCCTACTCATACAAAGCCACCACCTCCTATCCGTGGACCAAAGAGAAGATAAAAAAAAAAAGGCATCATACAAAAATGTACAGTACAGAATAAAACGTTAATGAATATCTTTCATTCTAGCTGTTAAACACGTCACGCTCGATACTGGAGCCAGCCATTGCATCCGATAGAAGCTGGGCGTTGGAGTCGAAAACCACTGCAAGATCAACATTGACGGTCGATATGGTCTTATAAATCAACTTGAGGTTGTTCAGTGTTGAACTAGTAGCAGATCTTCCAACCACCGATTTGAAGAACTCAACATCCAAGACTATCTGACTGATAGCCTCCATAGTAAAGAGACTGATTTCTCTAAACTCCTTGAGTAAGCTCGTAGATACGTACTCAACCAGGTCACGCATAACCTTGCCAATTAATTCATTAGAAACATTCAAAACGCCCGTGTGCACGATAACTAGCAAGTTCAATGACTCAAAAACATATGAAGACACCTTTGTTGGTTTATCGTTCATATTAGACCAATCCAGAGATGCAATACGGCTGTGTAGAATTTTAGAAATTGACTTCCTCTGTTCTCCCATGTAGGACTCAAAGACTGTTTGGTCCATCTTTTGTAAGATGCTGTATATCTCTAGCTTTTGGGAACGAAGGGAAGTTTCAAAAACAGCATCATACTTCTCCAACAACTTTGGCAAAACTGTAGAGGACATCTTTTTGATGTTCAACAGCGTTAACAACTTGTGATGATTCTTGGATTGCTTTGAAGTCTTTGGATCGTGGTTCTCCTCGATGACTTTTTTGATCATGCATTCCAATAGCACATCAAAACTTCTTAGAAATTGAATTTGAACACCAGTGAGGATTTTCTTTGATGGATATCTCACAATCTGCACTTCTTTTCCCTCTGGGAACTTTGTGAATAATAGTTCGCCCATCTTTGTTATGATATAAGACTCAAAGTCCAAAATTGCCAACGGGATCATGGTCTCGCCAGAATCTAATTTCGTCCAGTCTTCTAGCCTGTAGAAGTTATGGCAATCGTTCAACCAAGTGGAACAAACGGCACCGATCATGCGCTCATTGATATCTAAGGACAAACTTCTCAGTGATTCAACTGTAGAACTCGTTATTGATAACTGTCCAAGATCATTCAAACACTCAGCAATAGATCCAGCCATGAGTGGTAAGTATTTCAGCGTACTCAAGGTATTAGTGAACGGCGGAATGAATCCAAAGTTGCTCATGGAGTCACTGGCATTTGAACGATTGTCATCTGGATTAATTGAATTTTGGGTAGAACTGAACAGCAACGACATTTTCTCCACAAATTGGTCCACGTATTGGACACCCTTAGATCTGATATCTGCAATTTCATACTCCTCTAATCTCAAAAATGGAGAATCCAGGCCGATATAGTTTGACTTGAGCTTTTGTAGATAGGTTCCATCCATAAAGTTTTCCACATGGTTCCAGAACGCGATGAACTCTTGAACTTGTTCTTTCAACATTTCCTGCATCTTTATGAGTATCAGCCACATCTCAATAACAATTGCAGAATCAATCAGCTGAACAGTGTTTGCGGTAAAAGTTTTGAAATTGCTCAAATCCGGGTAAGAAAGAGTTGAAAGAATGTTCAATTGGATGTTCAAGATCTTTTCACGGTATCTGCCAAAACATTGGATGAAATTCACAATCAATGTATTGGACTTGACATCAATCCATTCCATTATTGGGTTATCAATAGCATCCAGCTCCATCAACTTTTTGATAGACTTCAAAAAATCATCGGATTGGTCGTTTTTGTTCAAGGAACTCCAAAGCCTCTTCTTATACGAGTCTGTAATCTCTTGAACTTCCTCCCAGATTCTGTTCACAATCTTGCTGTTGTCCGACTCTTTCAACTCTTTCGCTTGCTTGTAATAGTGGATAAAGTTATCATAATCTTGATCCTGGATGTAAGTTCTCAACTGTTTTGGCAAGTTGAAGAAGAACTTCTTCTTCTCGATGAACTCAATGGATTGCTTCAACTTCAGCTCCCTCTGCTTATTAGCAACAATCGGTTTCACCATCAGTGTACCTTCCCTATTTGCATCACTAACACTTGCTCTGAAATCTTTCAATCCTAGCCCTTCATCGTGGAACCCATTCTTTTCAAACTGTTGCAACACCGCATCCAAGGAAGTCTTCGATTTAACAAATTTGAGAGCCTCTCTTTCAACCAACTGACGCAATTCTTTATTTTTATGGACGATTGAATCGTCCAGAGTATCCAATCCTCTTCTCAGCTCCTCTAGTGAGTCCCTAGCATGGACAACTTTCAAGAATTGCTTCGAGTTGAACTGTTTACTTCCAATGTTAAACTTCGCCAAGTCAGTACCTGGAATATTGCTCTGTCTCAACTTATCACCAATGGGTCTAACAGGATTTAGAGGGTCAACGATTTTTGTCTGTCCGGATTGGTGATAGTCCCTATTGACGAACTCAAGCAGCATTTCGATACCACGATCCACCACTTGGTCACCCTCATGGTGGGTGAATTCTGACACAGCTTCATTCTCTATGGAGTCTTTCCAGGAGCGTGGGTTCAGCGTCTTTAGCTGGTATGCACTGAGCATTTCCTCTTCCTCGACACTTGCCATTGTGTACGTACGAGTAAAATCTCTGCTGTTCTCTTGGTGTTCTGGTTCTAGTAATTCTTTAGTGGAAAGCTCGCTTGTTTTTGATTTTGTTCGTTTCGGATCACGAGGGGGGGAGGGGAACGAGAACAAACGGCCAATACCATACCGCGCGCGACCCTTTTTATTTTAAAAAAACTACACAACTTCATTAACATTAACGCCGCATTTCCTTATTAAATATGTCACTAGAGTTCTTTCTTCTTTTCCTTGTCCTCTCCAGCTGTGTTTTCATTGATCGAATCTTCAATGAACTTGAGGAATCTCTTTCCGTACTCACTCGGTGGGAGGGCACTGATGGTCTTTCTGTCGTTGCTCAGAGCCCTCCAAATGGTTTCCAATTTCTTCTTAGTAGAGTACCTCGTTAAGCAGTCAATGATTCCAAAGTAGTACACCTGGTCCAAAGGTTCATCATGAGGACCGGTGGCATTGACACCGCCTCCATCGGTGTAAAAGTAATTCGTATGATGGTACTCAACCAGCGGTAAATCGGTTATATCTTTCAACGATTTCGGGTTGGTATTCTTCAAATCAGCCGGGTCGGACGAGACAGGAGAAAATACCGAGAGCTTTTTCCTCTTGATTGTCTCATCATCCTGGACTTTTGAAAGATCATGAAATCCAATCAGGAAGGAATAATCCATAATGTTCATCTTTGCCAAGAGAGCAACATCCTTCTTCAACTGCTCGACAAAGAGTCTCTTCTTGAACGGACCAAAACGAATAACCTCCTCGTTCTGTAACCAATTCAGGTCTTTCCAAACTTGCTGTGTTGCATTTGGCAACGGCACGGTATAACGACCCATGGTTGAACCTTTCAAATCGTAAATCTTTGATATGTCTCGATGTGGAGGGAACAAGTTGTTCATCACAATAAAGTATATCCTTCTCCGTCTTCCATAATAAATAGGCATTTTAACACGATGCAAACCGTAAAATTGTGAAACCATTGTGTTGGGATTCTCCTTAACGTGCTCGTAGTACAACTTCAGGATCTTGCGTAAATGGCAGTGCTCTGAGTAATGGATGGTTTTGATGATGAAGCGATAGTCACGAGAATAGTAGAAGAACGAACCACTCTTTCCCGGCGAATTTAGTTCGGAGAGAATGTACTTTGACGTCAAAGAGACGAGATAATCTGCCGGGTCCAATCCAAAGAGACGGCGTAATTCACGGAAGACAGTTGGAGAGTAGTCTTTAAATTTGAAGTCATACTTTGACGAAGGCGTCAATTCGTTCCCTGCAGCGTCAAATCTCAACTTTTGAATTCGAGAGAAATCTGAATCACTGATAGGTTTTGGAACACCGGAGCATCGAGAAACGGAAACCCTAATACCCGTCAACATATTGTAAGCAATAACATAGTTCTGATGGCCTTCACTCACCTTCTTACCCACAAGAACTCTATCGTCATCCAACAGGCTCTTTTGCCTTCTTCTATCCTCCTTTAACGACTTTTGGCGTAATTTCTCCACTTCGAACATAACGGGGTCCTTAACGCTGGTTACAGATTTGGCACTTCTTGCAGATCTGCGTCTTCTAATATGGGTATTCAGCAAAACTGTATGGTTATCACCATCCTGTAGATATGACTTGTTCGAATGCCTCGAGAGTTGAACGTGCAATTCGTTCAGCTCGATGATTTCGTCAACATTGTCTTCAACCTCTTCTGCGTCTTGTAAACCTTGCCCATGAGGCAGGCCAAAACTCCCCAGGCGTGCGGTACCATCGGTACCATCAACATCCAAGTAGGCGGTAGATGCACTAAGTGGATCATCAGGATGGAGTTCTTCAAGTTGTAATACCGGGGTATCATCCACAGGGCCGTTGCTATTCGTCGTCGTTGTGTTCTGGCTCTCGATAGAGTTCTGATGTGTAAAGATACCTGACTCATCAGTGCCTGTTGGCACCCTAGAGACAGGAGTTGACGGTGAAATTGGCCTTTGATGTATCTGAGTTTGTGTTTGTTCCTGTTGTTCCTGTTGTTCTTTATTACAGAGTTCTGTTTGTTGTTGTTGTTCTTTATTACAGAGTTCTGTTTGTTCTTGTTCTTGTTCTTGTTCTTGTTCTTGTTCTTGTTGTTTTTGTGGCTGTGGTTTTTGCTTTTGCCACTGTGAAGCAGACACAACATCGTCAGACGGGAGCCGTGGCCGTGGCTGTGGCTTCGTCATCAACAGACCTAATGGATTTTCAAAGCCAACTGTTGTGCTCATCTTGCCATACACACACACACACACACACACACACACACACACACACACACACACACACACACACCTTTTGTTATTTGATTTTGCGTTGGCGTGTCTAGCGCCGCGATAAGACCCAGAGGTGTTTTCGTGTTTTTTTTTTTTTTTTATATATATATATTAGTTGATGTAGTTGAATGCCGTTGTTGGTGGGTACTACTATTACATGCAACAAGAAAGGGGTGTGTGGGCGGGTATCTTTTGAGAGAATATGAATATGTATGATCTTTTTGTATATGTCTATGTATTTAGTGTCTTTTCTAAATGAATGGGGGATGTGTGTGTGTGTTTGTGTGTTGTTTTATAAAATTTGTTTGAGGGTAACCCCCCCCCCCCCCCCCCCCCCCCCCCTCCTCTTTGTTGTTCTTGTTCAAATTTTCTGATGTTTTCTTGTTTTTCTTACCGCTGTTTGTGGGTTAAAAAGTCTTTTTGTGGTTTTTTTTTTTTTGTGGTTTTTTTGTGTCGTAAAATGGCAAAAAGGCAAAAAGGCAAAAAGAGAAAAGAAGAATGTGAGAGAAAAAGAGAGATTGAGGACATAATAATAAAATCTCTTTTACATTTTTAAGCATAATATTTACACACACACACACACACACACACAGAGAGAGAGAGAGAGAGAGTCGTCTTATGAAGAATTCAAAAAATTTGATTCAAAAGAAAAGAAAAGAAAAGAAAAGAAAAGAAAAGAAAAGAAAAGAAAAGAAAAAAGGTCTACGGAATATATATAAATAACAACCTAACTAACTAACTACCCCTATACGTAGTGTAACTGTGGTTTGCCAGGAGCAACGGAATGTGGTAGTGTGCATCTGGTGGATCAGCAACTGTGAAAATGATCTCAACAAAGGGGAAGAAGGTTCTTGCATCACTCTTCACTCCCCTTTCACTATCCTCAAGTGAAAGACGCTTGAAGTACTGCGACGTTTGGAATCTTATCTTGTACAAACCACTTTTGAGCTCACTCCATTGCTGACCTTCTTCTATTCCCAATTCGGACAGGTTTCTCTGTGGGTGGAAAGTCCACTCTGTTACACGACCATCGCTGTTGGTCTTGGCAACACCGAATGGTTCGACATCCTGAACGTATATCTCATCTTCTTCTTCTTCTGTTAATCCACCTTCAGCACCAACAACAGCATTTGGTAAATCACCAATGCGGTAAATTGCAACGTAAACGTCAGAAGCTGGTTTCCCCCTAGTGGTGTCCAGAATGTGACAAGTTATTGGTGACATATTTTTCTGTA
>JAJMLK010000149.1:0-12447 GCA_030564145.1 Williopsis takata
CCCCCCTCTCAGACAATTCAAGTGGATTATATAAATGACGAAAAATATTCAAGTATACGTGTTGGTGTAGTTCAATGATCTGCCGATGTGAATTCCCACCTAGAAGACGTTGTATCTACAGCAACAACTCAAATTGGGGGGTATATATTACCAGCCTACACTGTGTGCGATACAATTACATATAAACATTTAGACTAGCCTATACTCATTTCCTAACTTAGTAACCCAAGGTAGCCAACTCCTGAGAAACCTTAGAGTCAGCCTGAGAAGCCTTAGCAGCCTCAACCTTCTTGGAAGCAGCCTTCTTCTTGGCGTAGTACTCAGCAGCTCTAACTCTACGCTTCTCCTCCAACTTGGAAACGACATCGCTGTACTTCCAACCGACAGAAGCGGACAAGTCACCAAGGGTGGTGTACTTTCTACCCTGCTTCAATCTCAAGACTCTCAAGGCTTGTGGAACAACAACTCTCTTCTTCTTGTCGAATGGTGGTGGGACACCCTCGAAAACTTTGAGTCTCTCCAAAGCAGCCTTACCACGGGCAGTCTTGTGGGCAATCATACCACGCACAGCCTTGTAGAAGATACGGGATGGGGCTCTGAAGTGGAATGGACCTCTGGTCTTGTTGAAACGAGTACCCTTTCTCAAGTAGTCATGGTATTTCAACTTGGTTCTGAAAAGCTCACCAGAAACGTTAAGTGCCTCACAACGGACAATAACAACCTTCTGACCCTCCAACAATTGCTTGGCAACAATGGAGGCAAGACGACCCAAAAGATGGCCCTTACCTGTATTAATTGTTAGTATTCATGAGTTGTATTATGGATGAGAAGAATGGAGGGGTAATCCAAGAAAACTTTTTTGCCATAGGGAGGACCCAAAAGGAGAATAAAAACTGTTCGTTCATTCGTTGAAAGGTTCACTGCGATGTGATAGATCTTGGTATTCGTGTTCTTAGTGTGTTCTGTGTGCTTGTGTTTATCCTGAAGTATCTATCCACATTTGTCCATCTTGAAAATTCTTCAATAATTCGATACGGTATATTCCTATCATTTGGCATAAGCATAGTTCTCTTGTGATACAACTCCCCTCTTCTGTTTCATGAGCACATACCGTCAACAACAACAACTGGCTCGTAAGAGTTCATTATGACTATGATGTGTGGTTGATTAAGCCTCTGTTGACCTGTATGATGAGTTGAAAGATTTCAATTTTTACCACAAGCGACCGGTCGCGCGCGCCCAGGTGAAAATTCTGGTGAGCTTGCACTGGGACTGCGATTATTAGGCTGACCCGTGCGTGGTGCTGAACCATCGCCCTAGGCAGATTTCTGGTTTCTGCACGCAAGGTGTGATTCCGGTCCAGCTTTCGCAGTGCGGTTGCGACCTCCGCGACAATGTGTCACGGGTCGCGAATATCTGGTGTTCGGGTGATATATACCTGAAGTGTACCCTAGTAACTCTCACGTGATGCGAATAGGGCAAATAACTTCACGCAATTTCAATTCGTAGAAGTGTCAACTAACAAACAGCACGTTGGACTACAGCCAAGGAATATACCATTACTCATTATCATTACTTATGTCATCAATTCACCTCGGATAACTCGCCATTTCGTATCACACACTTTGAATCGACGTAATAGGACAACATCTCAAGGTTGTCGGCACCTGTCTCCACAAACACAACCTTTAGCCCACGCTTCTGCACGCCATATCTCAACGTTTGCATCAAATCGTTGAACATCTTGTGAGTTTTGACAAATTCCAATGCCTTATCACGATCCAGACAGTGCGAACTGTTGATGAGGATAATGAAATCGACGCTCTTACTGTCGTTGGCATATTTGTTTATATCTTGTGAGAGGTGCTTGACTGTGAGGCATTCAGACGATAGAATTTTTGGTAGTAGCAATGTTGAAGTCAGTTCAACTAGTCTCTCCATTGACATCGGCAATGCGCCACACTCTAGGATCAAACATCCAGTTTCAAAATCTACTAATTTCGTGAGGGTCTGTTGTTGTTAGTTCTGGATATGGTCTAGTAAACGTTGCAAACTCACAGCAACATCAAACTCGATATTCTGTTCATCTGATAGGAGAAGCGCCAATCTTGCCAAGTCTGTGGGTACTTGATCTATCTTTCCGCTCATGATTGACAATGACCAAGTCCTTTGTGTGACGTTCGTATTTGTTTGACACAAAAAAGAACACAAAAATCCTACACGAAATTTATCCAACGACTTTCCACAAGGGCAGTTAGATCAAGCTACATCAAATCGTGAATATCCCAAACAATAAATAAAAATTGGATTATATATCAGAAAAACCTTGTAGTGTATGCGTAAACCAGACAACGATGCTTACTTGGCAGACATCTTGTTCAAAGCAGAACCGTATTTGAACCACTCAATCTGCTCAGCGTTGTAAGTGTGGGACAATGGGGTCTCCCAAGCCTCACCGTTCTTTGGATGCACTCTCAAAGTAACGTTCTTACCTGGAGCCAACTCCTTCAAGCCCAAGATGTCAACAGTGTCCTCTGGGTTGATCTTGTCGTAAGCAGCCATGTCAACAAAGTTCAATGGCAAAAGACCTTGCTTCTTCAAGTTGGTCTCGTGGATACGAGCGAAGGACTTGGTAATGATGGCGAAACCACCGAGGAAACGTGGCTCCAAGGCAGCGTGCTCACGGGAGGAACCCTCACCGAAGTTCTCACCACCAATAACAACCCACTTGATACCAGCATCTCTGTAAGCTCTAGCGGTGTCTGGGACACCCGAGTACTCACCAGTGTAAAGGTTCTTGACAGTGTTAGCCTTACCGTTCTCGGCGTTGATAGCACCAATCATGTAGTTGTTAGAAATGTTCTCCAAGTGACCTCTGTACTTCAACCATGGACCGGCCATTGAGATGTGGTCAGTGGTAGTCTTACCAACAGACTTGATCAAGATTGGCATGTTCAAGCTGTCCTCGCCGTTCCACTTCTCGAATGGTGTCAACTTCTGCAATCTGTCGGACTCTGGAGCGATAGCAACCTGAACGCTAGCACGGTCAGCTGGTGGAGCCTGGTAGGTGTTCTCACCAGCATCGTAACCACGGACTGGCAAACCGTCACCGGTTGGTGGCTTCAACTTGAACTCCTTACCGTCAGCACCGACAAGGGTGTCAGTGATTGGGTTAAATCTCAAGTCACCAGCAATGGCGTAAGCGGTAACCAACTCTGGAGAAGCGACAAAGGCGTGGGTAGATGGGTTACCATCGTTTCTGGAAGTAAAGTTTCTGTTGTAAGAGGAGACAATAGTGTTCTTGTCACCCTTCTTGATGTCCTGTCTGTCCCATTGACCGATACATGGACCACAAGCGTTGGCCAAAACAACACCACCAAAGTCCTCGAAGGTCTTCAACTGACCGTCACGCTCAATGGTGGCTCTGATTTGCTCAGAACCTGGGGTAACAGTGTACAAAGCCTTAGACTTGATACCGTGCTCAGCAGCATCCTTGATGATGGAAGCAGATCTGGACATGTCCTCGTAAGAGGAGTTGGTACAAGAACCAATCAAACCAACCTTGACCTCCAATGGCCAGTCGTTGGCAATGGCAACCTCTTTCATCTTGGAGATTGGAGTAGCCAAATCTGGGGTGAATGGACCGTTGACGTGTGGCTCCAACGTGTTCAAGTCAATCTCGATAACCTCGTCGTACTCAGCACCGGCATCAGCGGACAAGAAGTCCTTCTTGTACAAGGAAGCAAACTCGGCAATCTTGTTACGGCCGGTAGCGTTCAAGTAGTCAACCATGGACTTGTTGAATGGGAAGACAGAGGTGGTAGCACCAATTTCAGCACCCATGTTACAGATGGTACCCATACCGGTACAGGAGAAGGTGTCAACACCGTCACCGAAGTACTCGACAATCTTACCAGTACCACCCTTGACAGTGGTGATACCAGCCAACTTCAAGATGATATCCTTTGGAGAGGTCCAGCCGTTCATCTTACCGGTCAACTTGACACCCATAATCTTTGGAGCCTTCAACTCCCAGGCCAAGTCGGCCATAACGTCGACAGCGTCAGCACCACCGACACCAATGGCCAATTGACCCAAACCACCAGCGTTTGGAGTGTGAGAGTCGGTACCGATGATCAAGGCACCTGGGAAAGCGTAGTTTTCCAAGACAATCTGGTGAATGATACCGGAACCTGGCTTCCAGAAACCAATGTTGTACTTGGCAGTAGCGGAGGCCAAGAAGTCGTAAACCTCTCTGTTCAAGTCAACAGCACGGGCCAAATCCTTAGCACCACCAACCTGGGCCTGGATCAAATGGTCACAGTGAACGGTGGTTGGGGTAGCAACTTGTGGCATACCAGCAGACATGAACTGCAAGATGGCCATCTGGGCGGTGGCATCCTGACAAGCAACTCTGTCTGGTCTCAACTTCAAGTAGGAAACACCACGCTCGATGTCCTGCTCATGTGGGTTGTCCAAGTGACCGTAAAGGATCTTCTCGGCGTAGGTGAGCGGTCTGCCCAATCTCTGCTTGACAATCTCAACGTTCTCCAAGTGCTTCTTGTAAGCAATGAAGGAGTGGTCCTCGAGCAAGTTCTGACCAACCTTGGAGTCTCTAGTGAGCTGTGCAGCAGTGGCGAAGCCACGGGCTGGGGCCTTGAGGGCGTTACGAGCAGCCAACATTTCAATCGATGGTTGTTGGAAGGTCAATTGGGGGTCCCTGTGGAAGGGAAAAGGAGAAAAGTTGTTCTCTTTTTAAGCGTTGATCGGTGGTTGTGCGGTTGGGCCCGCACTTGCAGGTCATTCATCCTTGACGCTGATGAGCTCAGGACTGAAGGAAAGAATTCGAAATTGGCCTTAACGAAAGGGGTTTTTTGGGTAATTCGCATGAAAGCTGTACCATTATACTCCTTAGAGTTTAAAACTACTATTCATCAACTTTTCCTTTCAATAAAACTACACATTACCCTCAATATCGTAGATTGAATATAGAAGTAATCCCACTTTCTCCGTCTCTGATTGGTTCAATTTTTTTCTTCCACCGAGCTAAAAAAAAAAAAAAAAAAAAGAAAAAGAAAAAAAAAAGCCCTGCGCTGCCTCTCCACGGGGCCGAACGACAGGGGTGCCGACCTCGGCATTGCCTCCGGTGTCCAGATGTTTTAGCACCAGAGGAGGGGAGGCGATGGCGGCGGCGACGGCGGCGACCGAAGGAAAAAAACTGGTGTTGCCATGGTGATGATGTCGTGGCACAAAACCCCATGGCACACACACACACACACACACACACACAAATATACGCACACAACGGTTTTGACCATCTCTTCTTTTATCTTTTGGACTGATGACTCGCTGATGATTCCCCCGTTATAGCAGTATAAAGTAGTCGTCAGAATTCTCCTTTAGCTCAAGTCTGTGCACTCTGCCGTTGGAAAACGTCACGTACAAGAGACAACCTCGGTTAATGAGCCTTACACCCAGGCCCAGGATGCTCTCCGGTGAGGACGTTGCAATTTCCGCATCCTTGGGCCAAACGTGCTCCTCCCTCATTCCAAATAAACCTCTGTGCTTTACAAGCCTAAACACTGTCAAAAACCCAGCTTGTGATACCGTAATGACAGCGCTCATCTGTGGAACCACCTTCACTATTGAGAGCCTGTTTGCATATTCCAATTCTTCCAACAGGCCGAAATCAAAGAGATCATCGGTATATGACCGGCAAACCAGCTGCTTCTCATTGAACAACGCGGCATTCGACAGTGTAGTCACAAAGAGAAACCTGTCATCCGTGTGGAACGGGGGTCTAGGACCCAATGACATTTCGTAGTAAACCTTCTTGATGCGTCCCACCTTATCGGTAACACTGTTCAGTATGTTGGTATTACTGGTATGTCCATACTTTGTTTTGCAATGCAAATTCACGAAATCGGAAGCCCTTCCCAAATGAGAAGTGGCTAGATGGTTTTCACTCAAGCCAAGTATCTGTGAGCACTCTAGTACCTCAAGTGTACTAACAGGCTCACATGAACCCAGATACGCGGGGTTATTGACCTCTTTGAAATCGTATTCGCTTAAACTGTTAACTGACCATACTTGTTCTTCTAACTGTGTTCTGTGCCGCACTGTGCTTTTGATATCTGTGCCGCCGTCATAATCCGACATGTTAAACTCTTTGGCGGCTACAACGTCTCCTGCAATATCGATGACAAACTCCAATAAGCATAACTCTCCTGATATGGAGCAGCATGATACTGTAACAGTACTTCCCTCATGTTTAGAAATACAGACATCAGGGATGTTATGGATGAACTCAACACTTTGGCCCACGTGGATTCCTTCATCAATATAGAACAAGGACACATAGTGGGTGTTATCCGAAACCACAAGCACATCTCCAAGGGCATCAATACCCCATACTGAACTCTTCATCATAATCTCATAGGCGGGTGACATGGGTGCATCTTGGAGCAATTCTGCAAGTTCATATATCAGCACACGTCCATCATCCATGCAGCAAATAAGACAGTCCATCCCTTTGAATCGTACAACCTTGATGTTATTTATCGTATGTGGATAGTATGGCCATACAGCATGAGCTCTGTGTTCTCTGGTTGTCATCCTCGGTTTCGTTTGCAGAATCTTGACAAACTTTTCATCCTTGTAGATCATTACCTGTGAATGTATAGCAAGTAACAACCAATCTTGGAAGCACTCGCATAGATTACCCTTGTACCTTACACTCTCTTCGAAGCCTGATAGTTCCAGTACTTTTAACTCTCGCAATTCCAAAGAATCGTCATATTGCGAACTTGCGCCAATCGTCTCGTTCAAGGGTAATAGCTCCTGTGATCTATGGAAGTCATAACGACCATATGCACTTTTAGCACCTTCATTAACATCGATATTCTCTCTAGCACTGAACGCAAATGGATGTTTTACATATCGAACATCCCTCTTTTTCGATTGTACATGTTCATCGTAGAACAGATCAGGATCGTCGACATCGTCAAGTTCGCCACTTCCCATTGTTACACAACCAATATTCATAAACTGCAAGTACCTTTGAAACCTCTTGAACTTCTCAGCCTGTGTAGATCGAGAGGTGAACGATTGAGATGTATCTACCGTTCCTGGTGCAAATGGTGAGGGTGAACGCGTCATGGATCCACTGTGATACAGTGGTGTCGTAAGACCACAGTTCTCGCGTGCCTGTTCAACTAATTCAACATTTTGAGGTTCTGGATGCTGGTTATCCATATTTTTCTGATGCCTGTTTGGCCTGGTAGAATTTGTCCATCGTCTTTGAGCATTTGATGAGTTTCTGAAGTAGATAGTCAAATTTTGTGCTCGACAACACCCATGCACCACCAAATTGAATATTAGACCTACAAAAAAAATACTTCACGTCGTCTATATTATAATACAACCGTCACAATGAGTCCTCAATCTCCTCAAATCTCTTCTGAGAGTGTGTTTCCAAATTCACGGCATCCATGTACACACTTGAGCCCTCCTCATTGAAAAATTTGGCGTTAGAATAGATTGTGTTCACAGCAGCTTTGAACTCTTCGAACGATTTGATCTTCTTTGATTTCAATTGTCCACGGATACCGTTGATTGCAATTGGCTTGGAGATCAGCTTATAGTAATCCGGATACAACTTCCGAGATGGCAAAGTGATGAAGTACTCTGAGAGTAGGTGACCATCGGTCTCATCTGTCATGCCTTGTAATTCATCCAAGAGATCAAGTGCGCTAGTTTTCCATCCTGGCTTCTCCAGCTTTGGCTTCTTAGTGACAACCACAGGAATTTCCTCATCGCTTTCTTCAGCATCAAAGCTGATCTGAGTATCCTTTTCTTCCTCATTATCATCGTCTCCCTCGTTGTCATCGAGTTCTTCCAATTTTGGTCCACTCTTTCTTGTTCTCTTTGAACGAGAGCCAGCGCTTGGACTGTCAGCAGCTGAAATATCCCCAGCTTCATCAACATCAACATTGGAACGTCTTCCTCTTCTCTTTTCTCTAGCGGCTCTCTTACGAGCGACAGCATCTTCAATGGAGTCATCGTCATCATCAACCGCCATAAGCCATTGTTCTTCTGTCAAGCCATCGTCGTAATAGACACGTTTCTTTTCTCTGGTACGACCAAGTTCCTTGGTCTCTTCAACCAGATGACGCTCGATATCTTCAGTGAATATTTCTGGCAACTCTCCCTCCGTTAGCAATCTCTCCTTATAACCGTCTGGTCTTCTGCTTTGGATTTTCTCGGATGTGATTCTATCCAAATCCATAGTGGTGAAAAGTTCCCTCTCGCTATCATTTCTGGCCAAGATATCGTTCAATTCGTCATCATCCAGTTCTCCTTTCTCATCTGTGGTTTCCTGGCCTTCCTTCTCTAACAATTGTTTCAGATATGCTTCTTGTTCTTCAGCGGTAGACTTGTTATCAAACTTACCAGCCTGGATAACCTTTCCGTCAATCTCCAATTTTTGGGAAGCTCTCTCCAAGATAACTTCTTCGACGGAGTCAGATGTAACCAGTCTCAAAATTCTCACCTCGTTCTTTTGGCCAATTCTATGGGCTCTGTCTTGAGCTTGTAAATCTTGATGAGGATTCCAATCAGAGTCAAAGATGATAACGGTATCAGCTGACTGCAAGTTCAAACCCAAACCACCAGCTCTGGTAGAAAGTAAGAAACAGAAGTAACCGGAATCCGGATTGTTAAACGATTTTAACATATCCGTACGGTCATCAGCCTTAGTAGATCCATCCAATCTCAGATACTTCATGTCTCTGTATCTCAAATAGTCCTCCATGATATCCATAACTTGTGTCATTTGGAAGAACATCAACACCTTATGGCCAGTAGTCTTGAACTTTGGTAGAACCCTGTCCAAAATTTCAAACTTACCACTACATCTCCACATCATATCAGTAGTGCCTCTGCTTGGGTTGATCACGTTCTCAACTTCTTCAAACACGTATGGATGGTTACAGATCTTTCTCAACTGCATGATCTTGTTGTTCAAACCTTTAATACCTGATTTGGTGGTACCATGGACACCAGCACCGAGGAACAAAGCATTGTGTTTCAACATTTGTTGGTACAACACGTATTGTAAACCAGAAAGTTTACATCTAATGACCTTTTCGACTTTATCTGGCAAGTCCTTTTCCACCTCCTTCTTCAAACGACGCAACAGGAATGGTCTCAAAACTTTATGCAATCTTCTAATGACCAACAAAGTCTCTTCTTCCGAAAGTTCGATCTTTTCTTGGCCACCAGTGTTGTCGAATGGCGTGTTAAACCATTCATCGAACGTCTTTTGAGAGTTGAAGACCTTTGGCAAAACAAAGTTCAGCAATGCCCATAACTCCGGCAAATTATTCTGTAACGGAGTACCAGTAAGAATCAGACGGTTTTTAGTATGGTAGTATTGAGTCAATGTGTTTGAGAGCTTGGACTGAGCATTCTTCATACGATGACCCTCATCAATGATCATATGCACCCATTTCAACTTGGACAACACCGGACGGTCCTTGATGATGTACTCAAAAGTGGTCAACAGCACGTTGAAATTACCAGATCTGACATCAACAGATAGGTTCTTACGCTGGTTCGGAGTACCTTTGTAAACAATCGTCTTCAAAGAGGGAGCCCATTTTTCAAACTCCAATGTCCAATTGGTGATGGTGGACAATGGGACAATGACCAAGAACGGACCCTTTTGTTTTTTCTTCTCAACCAAATAAGTGATCAGTGACAATGTCTGGATAGTCTTACCCAAACCCATCTCATCGGCTAAGATACCGTTCAAATGGTTATTGTAAAGAGACACCATCCATTGTAGACCCTTCAATTGATATTCCTTCAGGGTACCACCAACCAAGATGGAGGGTTGTTCTGTGACTTCTTCCTGAATTTTGTGGGCAACACTGTAATAATCAATATTTTCTCTGTCCTCCTCACTAATCTCAACGGTTTCACCATTAGCAAGTTTGGCCTCGGTTTGTTGAGTCTCAACGGCACGAGCCAAAGAATCCAAGAAAGAGTTGGTCTGCTTCAACAGATGTGTGATTCTGGTATCCTTAGTTTGATCCAATAATCTCAAATAGGCTTCTTCATCGTTCGCCTTCAAAGCTTGCAAACGCTGTCTTGCAGTCTTCTCCAACTTTCTTCCCTCTTCCTTCTCTATCTGCGTGTGCAACTGGGTGACAGACTTAGCCAGTTGGAATCTCTTTGCTATACGATCTTGTCTTGTCTCAATGGCACTATTGGCATGGTCAACAATTGTTTTGATCTTTTGAACGTGAAGAGCATGCTCCAGTCTCTGTTTCTCCATCTTTTGTTGTCTCTCTAGTTCTTCAACAAGAGTAGCAGTCTGCTTGACGACAACTTTTGGTCTGACTTGCAAAGATCTTTGAGCAGATTGAGTGATCGCATGCTCATTCAAATAATCGATAGTGGTATGAGCCTTAGACCCAATGTTAAAGAGCAAGTTCTTTCTCAACAGTTTTTGCTTAGAAAGAAGTCTCAAAGATTTCAACTCCACTAGAGCCTTCATCTTCAATTCATCAGTGTGTTTTGGCAGTTCATCAGCCGCTTCCAACTCAGTTTCATCGGCCTTGATTGTACCAAGGTTTGACGGAAGATTCTCTAGTTCGTGCAGTCTCAGGTCAATCTTCTGAGTGATAATCTTTTCATTCTGTGGAGCACCAACCGTGCGTGTGGATGCATCTGGTAATGCGTTGGAAAAAGAATCTTTGACACCAAGCTCAGTCAATCTTTGTGTGAAATCCAAAGTGGTCTTAACAACCGAGATAGGCACCTCTTCAACTTTGGCAAGGACAGCGTCCTTGTCAAAACCCAGCCTTTGCTGTATTGCCTCTGGCACGTCCAAATTCTTCGATAACACCTGAAAAGCAACCAACTGATCTCTCAAGACTTGGACGTCATACGTTCTCTTGGCCTTGTCCTGAATAGCTCTCAGCTTCTCCCTCTTTTCTCTGAACTCAGCCTGGCGCTTACTCACATTGTGAAGAGCCTTCTCAATTGCCGCTTGCTCTTCCGCGCCGCTTTCATGCTCCTTCAATATACGTAGTCTCTGGAGTACAAGCTGTAGTTCCCCGTTGGTTCTAATGTTTGGAATCTCCAACTGTTGTTTAACAGTCCCGTTGGATATAGCATTGGACATGGCGATGGAGCTTGTCGTGGTTGTTTTGGCCTTGCTGTTTTAAAAAGCCCCTTAAACCTGGTAAATGGAAACGGTGTCCGTCAATCAGAAAAGTCAACAAAGCCCAAATAGCGTTGATGCGTGGTTGCGCACTGAGATCTGTGATGGTTAAAACAAACAAACACGATGTGGATCAGCCGTTGTTTAATTGATCTTGAACAAATTGTCCGCCCCAGTGGTTTGAAACGCAAAAACAGGGTCGTTTCGCAAGCGGTAACTCTTCGATAAATTAGCACAGATGTCTCGCGTGTGCTGCTGTTCTCTGGAGTACAAGGGTTGAATGGCCCGCCGTGTGCGTATGCGTATACGTGCTCTTTTGTTTGTGGATGTACCCGCTGTGCTTTTTCCTAGCCTAACGCGTTTCGTGGATTCCCTTGGCTGTGTTTTCTTGTCGTGGGCCGCCGCCCGCCGGCCAGGGTTTTTTTCGTTGAACTTTTTTTGTTTTTTGCCTGGTAGGCGCAGCACGATTATAGTGATTATGTCATCTGTGGGTTGAGTGACTCCTTCACAAGAGGGCAGGAGGAGCCTCTTTCCTGGAATCGGGCCTCAGATGCCATCACGGTGGTTTTAGAAAATTGATACATCGCTGAGAAAGGTCTGAACCCTACTGCTTCGTCGTTCTCTTCTCTTGGTCTTTCTCCCGTACAACAGTGAACCGATACTTGATGTTTGTGACGGCCGGCCCACAAAACTTGTGTGTTAAATTTTGAGCGCGACGATCCTGCTGGCCACTGCCATAAAGAACGACAGTGATGTCCAGGTTCGAACTCAGATCCATCGTCCTACTAGATCTCTTCTCAATAAATATCCACACCTGTTACACTTTGGTAATTCTGGAATGAATAGATGTAAACATATTGAAGTACAATTTAGTATAACTAGAGAAGCATTTTAAGTGTGTGTAAATGTTGGTATCTAGTGTAAGTAAGTACTGGGATTACAAGCCTAGCGAACCTCTAAGATAAGGGTCAACATTGGATTAAAACAACACCAACATTTTCGAATAACCTTGGTCTTTTTTTTTTTTCAATAAAAGACATTATAATCTCCTCTTCTACCCGTTTCTGCTTTATGCAGCTTTGTAAAATTAATTGTTTAATGAGAGTTAACTTTTTTTTTATCAGAGATGGTTTTTGTAGAAACAAAACTGAGATGTCCTTTCTATAAAAAGTCCGTTATTATCCATAAAATACTTTCTGAAATAAAGTAATGAGTGA
>JAJMLK010000150.1:0-21012 GCA_030564145.1 Williopsis takata
CAAGAAACAAATCGCGGTAAATTTGTTCGTTGATTCCCCTTCCTTGTACAAAAGGCCTCTAAAATAAAACAACAAACACAAGGACAACAATAGACATTACAATGGCCACAGAAACGGATGACAGCGTCTATGACTATGGCGAATTTCCTCCTGGAACCATCGTCCTTGCCAAACTGAAATCTTTCCCTCCCTGGCCTGCGATCGTAATCCCAAATGAATTGATCCCAGAGGGTGTGCTCTCCTCGAGGCCAAAGAACCCAGGCAATCGCTCAGCTTCAACCCGTCCAAAACGTTCAAGGGCTGCTGCTCAACAACAACCTTCAGATACAAGACTTTGGTGTGTGAGGTTCCTCAGAGATGATACTTTTATGTGGGCAACCTCTAAGGACGTCTCACTGTTAACGACAGAACAGATTGAAAACTTCCTTCAATCGAAGAAAGCAAAGAAGGTGATTCGTTCCGCGTATGAAATGGCGTTAGATCCTCCTGATGTCGAAGAGTTCATTATCTATGGAAGCGATGGTAAACCGATCGATATTGATAATGAGGCTGACGATGCTGATTTTGAAGAGGGTGATAATGGTTCTGGAAACGGTGACGAAGAAGAGGATGAAGACGAGGAGGATGAAGATCAAGATATGGATGATGAAGATCAAGATGATGAGGACCTTGATCTGGATGTAAAACCTTCAAAAAAGAGAAAGAGGTCCACTTCTTCGAGATCAACTCCAAAGAAAAAGGCAAAGCCTGCACCAAAACCGAAATCAACACCTGGTAAAAGAGGGAAAAGAGGGAAAAGGGCGATACAAATCGCCGTGGAACAGGAACCTGAAACATCTTCAGATGAAGATTGGGATGCTGATGGTGATGGGAATGACCCTGTCGCAGTGGACATTCTAACTTCGGAAGAAATTGCCAAAATAATAAAAAAGGCTCAGCCGGTGTTGATCAAGGCAAGATTATTACTACAATCAACGTTCCTTAAGGATAAGGATATTGATCATGACAAATTGAAACAGGTTAATACCACTTTGGACAACTTGGAAAACTCGCCAGATTTGCATATCGGCCTTGTCAAGCAAACTGGATTGCACAAGGTCCTCTTCGACATCTTAAAAAGACCGGATCTGACATCTAGGGAATTGAGCAAAATCAGAAACAAGCTGAAAGACTTGGTATATAATTGGTTCAACATGGAGATTCAGGTTGATGATGCTTGGAATTTCGAACCTGAAGCAGAGGAAGAGGAAGTTGAAGATGTTAAAGAGGAGCAAAGTGAGAATGACACAAAGGAGCCAGAGGAACATCCAGTGGAGAACGGTGAAATCAAGGTCGAAGATTCCAAGGAAAAATCGGAGGTTACAGAAAATTAAATATTACAAATGTGAGATAACAAATTAACAAGAGTTTCATGTGATATATAGTATATATAGTAATATAGCTAATGACCTGTCGCGCTGAACCAGTAGTAGTAATATTGATCCCATTGCTGCCTGAGTATTTTTCATCCTAAACGAAGGAAAAAAAAAATTAAACAAATTTGTAAAAAAATAAAAGTGCTATTTCTGTGGATTGAACACAGGACCTCCAGATCTTCAGTCTGGCGCTCTCCCGACTGAGCTAAAACAGCGGATTTCGAAAATTTGTTTCTTACAGAGTTTTGAAGTAAGACGTTTTAGTGCCCATCCTTATACTTTTAAATTTTGGTGCAAATTGTTTATCACTCAACGTTAAATCAACTAAAAGACATCTTACAATTCAAAATATAGCCCTAAGATAGTTGTATGATAATTTGGGAAATGATCGCTCTACAGCCTGCCTGGTATGCTCATCAATTCATTGCTAAAAGTGCTACTTACTGACCTCATTCTCTTCTGCCTGAATGGGTGTCTCATCAGACACGTCTTGTTTCTCTGCAGTAATAGGGAAATCAGGTTCTTCTGTATCTAATAACTTAACATCTTCATTATCAGAGTCTAGATCGGCGTAAAGAGGATTAAGTTTATACTCTTTCTTATTCCTTGGCTTGAAGATCTTAGTGTTGATCAAGTAAGAGTTCGTACTTAGTACTCTATTACCCCTCGGTACATGTGCAGATGTGTCATTGTTTGAGACTGTCACTGACGATGTGGTTGAAGACATGATTGATTTCAGCTTATCGATGTTCAAGTTCATAAACTTTTGCGTAATCTCATCGTAATCCTTGTTGAGTGATTTCAAGTCTTTGTACCGAGACAAGTACGCCTCGTTCAAAGATTCCATTCGACCTTCAAGCTTAGAATGCTTCTCGCGTAATGAGTCAAGAGATTCAGATATCTCGATTTTGGATTCTAAATCCGCAACTTTAGCCATGAGCTTAGCGATCTCTTGGTCCTTTGATGAAAGTTCCAAATCTTTTTTCTCCAGGGTGAGCTTGAAATTCTCAACATAGTTTGTCTTCCTTTGTTCAACGAGTTTATCAACAGATTGGAGTATCTCATTTTGCTTGGTCTGGATAGAATCACCCATGTTACCAACGATGGATTCCCACCTGGACGTCTTCTCTTCAAATAACGATGTCTGTATGAGTGACTGTTTCTCAGCTGTGGAATCGATCTGCAGTTTTGTGATTGACTCTAATTCTTCAAATGACTTCTTGAACTCTTCTCTCATTGATTCAAATCCCTTCGAATGGTCAAACTCGTTGGAGGCATCGGCTCTCAACGTATCATAATGACTTTGGAGAGACTCAAATAATTCAGTCTTCTTCAGGTCAAGCATTTCGGCATAAAGGTCCTTGGAGAAAGATTTCTCAAGAAAATCGTGAATTGACTCCAGCCTCAAGTACAGCTTGTCAGTCTTAGAGTTCAGAGATTCTTTCAGTTCACTAGCATTGAAACGTGAAATACCACTCTGAATTGATTCAAAAAATTCCTTATTCTCTCTTTGGCTTGAGAGAAGAGCATCCTTAAGATCATCTTGCTTCAATTTGTGAATGCTTTCATTGATTTGTTTGAAGTCCACTTCAGTTGGTTGATCATTCATGGCGGATGCAATCTGAGCTTTGAGGGAGGACAACTCTTGTAATACCTTGTGAAACTTTTCAGATGGTTGGTTATCTAACTCAACAAGCTTGGACATTATGTCACTCTTGATAGTGTCTATTCGAGAAAGATTTTCGGTGATAGGTTCAACGGATCTGGTGAATATCTCGTGGATCTTATCCAGTGTCAAGTTTTCTTTTGGCGAGGCAGCAGTCGATGCTACCGTCTCAAGCAAGTCTTTTAGCCGGGTATTGTTGTTTGATGACCTATTATTTAAGGACTCGAGATCTAACTGTGTGTGCTTCACTGAGGTGTCGATGCTATGCAACAAACCTCTCATCGAATCCTGTGACTCTGTGAGCTTTCTCATTTGGAACTCAACCTCAGAGCTTCCGAGGGATGAAAAACTGAGCTTCCCTCCTGGTGAACCTGGGGTAACCTTACTTGGTGACATCTTTGTCGAACGGAGCATCTGTGGAGACAGCGGTAGCGGTGGTGGGTTTCTCATGGGGTCATTACTGTCCCACATGCTCTTCTGGAGTGGTGAGGAGAGCTCGTTTGAATCTCTTCGACGCCCTGGAGTGCCCACGGGACCCATATTCTCTTTCCCTCTCTGTTTCTCCTCTTCAGTATTTGACATTGTTCTAACCTTTCTCTTTGCCTAGACGTTGCCTTCCCTTCACTTTCTAGGAATGTGAAGTAAACAACGGCTGTAGGTAAATGACGAAAGGTAAATAATGCGGACGGATCGGGAAGATCCGGTATTATCACGTGAAACAACTTGATATCCGGGCCCTAAAGCGTAAATATCTGTCCAGCTCTAGCGTAAATCTCTGCATGCATGTGTGAAAAATTCGACGCACTTTTCACATTTTTCACTAACTGGCCCAGGCTGGCTACTGTTGAAGGGGGGGGGGGGTTTATCCACATAAAGCACAGTAAAGATGGCTAAGTTCATGAAGGCTGGCAAAGTTGGTAAGTACTTTCCCATGGTCACACAGGTCTCACAAGTTCAACTGGGCGTTTTACGGTCTTTTAAGGTCTGTGGGCATACTCGTTTCAACGCTAAGATTTTTTCCTCATCAATACAGAGATGAAATGGTACACTGCCCTAAATGTGTTGAACGGAGGAGAGATATTGATCCTAGAGGTCTGAATTAGAACACTTCAATGAATTTTCTTTGTGTTTTATTTCACGCCACTGCAACTTGAATATCATATTGTTTACCCAGATCCATGAAGGAGAAGGTTGACTGATTGAAAGTGCCATAGTCACAGAAGCCACAGAAGCCACAACACCTGCAATACCTTATGCCACAAATACCTGGAGAACGAATGAACCGAATTCGATATATTAAAGTCTATGACAGCTTACTAACAATCCCAACAGCCATTGTTGTCCGTGGTCGTTATGCCGGTAAGAAGGTTGTGATTGTCAAGGCTCACGATGAGGGTTCCAAGGCTCACCAATTCCCACACGCTCTTGTTGCTGGTGTTGAGAGATACCCATCCAAGGTCGGTAAGTCTGTTGGTGCCAAGAAGGCTGCTAAGAGATCCAAGGTTAAGCCATTCATCAAGGCTGTTAACTACAACCACTTGTTGCCAACTCGTTACACCGTTGAGATTGAGGACTTCAAGTCCGTGGTCTCCACTGAGACCTTTGAGGAGCCAACCCAGAGAGAGGACGCTAAGAAGGCCATCAAGAAGGCTTTCGAGGAGAGATACCAGGCTGGTAAGAACAAATGGTTCTTCACTAAGTTGAACTTCTAAACTCTTTATAGCATTCGGGATTTGAAAAAATGGTTCTATTGAAAGTTTGTAGGATTTTTGTTGAATCCGTGAAATTGGATACCCTTATTTGGAAAACCTGCAGCCCCATAGCTATCCTCGCATTGGCACATTAGCATTGATAAATCATAGATATTCTCAACCTTTTGTCCCTAAGAATAGCGCGAGATTGAACTTCTAGTAACATGGGTGCTCAAATATGCTCCATCTGTCTCTGTCCAGAGGAAAGGAACCAAATGCAATGTGATTATACAAATGCACTGACGTTGGTATCAAAAGTTTTGAAGGTCAACAAGTATTATTAGGAAATATATGGCTTGAGCATACAATTACTCTATGGAGATTGATATACGTCCTTTGGGATCTAGAAAGTGGTTTGTATAATAAAATTGAAAATTTGATGGATTTTTCAGGTCTTTTGTAAGAATCACAACCTCAAGAATATTTGCATCAATTTAATGAGGCAACATTCTTGGAAAATGTTTTTTAAAAGTATGGATTTTACAAATCTAATCTAACAAAGATTTATATTAATTACATAATATATCATTAATATAACAAGTAGCTGAGTACTCATAGATTTACTCTGAATAAAATTTGCATCTATTTGCATCTCCTCTATTTACGTACATCCTTTAGATCTGCGATGGTCTTCGCGATTGTTTCAAAACTTCAACTTCGAGGCACCAACAAAATCGACTGATTCAGCCGATACCCTTATAAGCTTCTACTTATTATCCGACAATGCTGGCAAGAAGACGCATCCCATCAATAACCCGGAGATTCATTCTTCCGTATAGCACGGCTGCTAGTGAGAAGGGGCTGCTAAAAAAGCCATCGTTCGACGTGAAAGGACTGCTGAACACTCTTGATACTGTGATTGAAACTTGTAAGAAGAGAGAACTCCCAGAGAGTACGATTGTTCAGATCTCATCATTGGACGAGAGATACCAAGAGTTCAAGGCGTTACAACTTTCACTAAATGACCTGCTAAAGGAGAAGAACTCTATTCAGCGTCAGATCAAGGAGATCATGAAGTCCAAAGGGGATATTACACATTTGAAAGCTTCCCAGATTGAACAAAGGGCTAAGGAGAAATTGCTATCACAAGAGTTGAAAGTTAAAGAGCGTAAAATGTACTTAACATTGGACCTTCTGCCTAATTCTATCGACCCGTCTGTAAAGGCTATGGAACAGATTGTTGAATGGTTGAATCCATTGCCCGAGTACAAAGCCAATGTTAAACTTCAGCATGACAAGATTGGCGTTGAACTAGGCATAATAGACTTGAAATCAGCCGCTACTGTGAGTGGCTCGTCATGGTACTATTTAGTTGGCGATGGTGCATTATTGGAGCAGGCGTTGGTGCAGTATTCCCTGAAGCTTGCGAGAAAGCATGGATTCAACACTGTGCTACCACCTTCAATAGTGAGAAATGAAGTCGCAGATGCGTGCGGCTTCAAGCCAAGAGACCAGAACAATGAAGAACAGACGTATCAGCTCAAGAATGGCGACTTGTGCCTCACTGGAACTGCAGAAATTCCGCTTGCCGGATTGGCTATAAACAAGACATTCGAAGAGTCAGAGCTACCGCTGAGAGCAGTCGGTCTAAGTAGAAGCTATAGAGCAGAGGCTGGAGCAAGAGGCAAAGATACTAGAGGGTTATATCGAGTTCATGAGTTCACCAAAGTGGAGCTGTTCGTGTGGGCTACGGAGAGACAATCTGAGAGTGAATTGGAGAAACTCAGATCATTTCAAGAGGAATTGATTACTTCGTTGGGGCTCAGCGCCAAAGTAATTAACATGCCATTCAATGATCTCGGTGCACCGGCATTTAAGAAATACGATATTGAGGCTTGGATGCCCGGTCGTGAGGATTTTGGGGAGGTGACATCTGCATCTAACTGCACGGACTTCCAGTCCAGAAGATTACAGACAAAGTACAAGAGTTTTGAAGATGGAAAGCATTACTTTGTTCATACTCTGAATGGTACTGCAATTGCTGTCCCAAGGGTCATCGTCGCTATTATTGAGAACTTCTATAACACTGAGCTTCAGGAGATTGCCATCCCATTAGTTCTGCAGCCTTACATGGACGATAAAAAAATTATCAAACAACAGAAAAACCCTTTCAAGTGAGTTCATCTCGCCCGTTCTGCGATAACAACTGTATATAGAAGCAATATGAGGATCAAATGGAAATTTTGTAGCCTGTGCCCTCCGATGCGACATCAACTGTGTTGCGCTAACCGGTTTGGTTGTAAGAAACTTTCAGCTTAACCAAGAACTTCGCAAGCACGTAGGCCAACAGTTTCAGGGAACCAAAAAAAAAAAATTGCACGCCTCCTGACCACTGTACTTAGCGAGCATTTACAGTAAGAGAGACGGTACATTCGAACACGTTTATCTGCTTTTTACCATTTTTCGAGTGTTTCAATTGTGCCCGGCTTGTCTTCTTTTGCCATCAGATCGAGGATACACGGGATTACACTGGAAGAAACAGCAGGTCAGTAGGTGCTTCTTTGCTTACAAGAAACGAATAACAATCGAGAAGCCTAACGGCGAAGTTTTTTTGATCTCAATTACCCCGACATGGTGATCACGAAGAGAGAGGAGAAACACATCAACGAGGTTTCCAAGCCACTGAGGGAGTTGGAGGAGAAGATCCTCGAAGTCTCCGGAAAGGATCTATCCCAGCTGCTGAACAACAGTTTGAAATGGAACACTTCTAAGGGAAACTTGCTACACTGGGTCAAAGTCCTAAACAAATTTGATACAATACTAGAGCAGATCACTTTAAAGTATGGATTGGTCGAGCAATGGTGCAAACCACAGCAGATTCCTCAACAGGATGCTGTGATAATTTGTGCCATACTTGATTTTACTCATATGCTTTTGGAGAACTGCATGAATCGCTCCATTTATGCATCCTCTCACAGATTGTACGACTTGTTGAATTGCCCAAATATTCCAATCGCCATCAGGGTTCTTAACTGTCTTGTCGTCCTAGGAAGAAAATTCATCAACCAGAGACCGAATATGTTCATTGGCCAAAGAAAAGTCTCTGAGAGAATTTATGGCATGGCAGTCTTTCTTCCAGCGTCGACTTTGACTGCAAACACAGGAACCAATGATAATCTCTCTTTAATCGATTTCATCAAGGAGGACCCACAAACACCAAAGAAATGGAAATCACTTGAGTACATTTACTATCCAAGCGAGGTTCCGAAATCCCAAGCCCCCCACAACCCCGTCGAGAATTCACCTTCCATCAAACGAGTGAGGGATCTTCAGTCTCCTTCTCCTAGAAAGAAGAAACATCCGCCATCGAAGCTGGCAAGAGGCGAGAAAGTTGAAGTCTTGCACGTTGCAGAACACGATGTGCGTAAGCTGACACTTCAGCAGATCTTTGACAAAGGAGTTGAGAGGATATCTGAGAAATTTTGGCTGAAATTTGCCTATAGAGCCACCATGGCCAAGGCATTTAACGCAAACTCTTACGAAAATATCAAGCTGAGACAAGATTTGGTTAGCCTAAAATGCTTAAGTCTTGCGTTTCTCGTCATGGTCAATAGAGAACTGGAAGTGACCTCGAGAATCTTTGAAGCTGATCCAACTCTTCTGAGCTGTTTGATTGACCTTATTAATCTTAATAACCCTGTCGCAAATGATGTAAGACTTGCAGCCGTGAAGTGCTTGGAATCCATTTCAGCTAAAAAGACATGGTCTAGTGAGATTGTCAGAGGTTTGGGGGGAAGCGTCTCCCATGGTTTACTGTTCCAGAATCTGAGAAAGATAGTGAAAAACATGAAGGAGGCGAATGTCAATATTGTCTCCGACGAGTTTAGTATCACTTACTTTAACTTGATCTCAAACTTGGCTTCGAACAAATCACTGGCTGGTTTACTTGTTTCCGCTGGCTTGATCCAACATTTGTCCGAATTTATCAATTTGAAGACAAAATGCAAAATCACAACCGCAGCCGCGGCAAATCTCTTACAAATGATTGTTACCACTAACTCTGACCATGTAACGATTTTTAGAGATAACCAAGGTTTCGAAAAACTCATTAGTACACTCGGATTCGAAGTTGCTTATGCATTTGAGGATGATATGGGAGGTCCACCACCCTTGACTATTGTCAACTACTCTATCAGTTATGGTCAGTGTAACTACATAAGGAATATCTTGAAGTTTGTGCTACATATCTTACAGAAGGAGAGTGGTGATACCGTCAGAAATCTTTTTGACTCAGCCTTACTCCAGCATATCAACAAGATCATCACAAATATCCCTCTCTTTGGATTTACTTTGTTGACTACATGTATCAACATTGTGAGTTCGATCCTTCACAATGAACCTACTTCTTATTCTATATTGAAAGATGCTGGCACCATTGAAATTATAATGGAGAAGTTCAGCTCATTCTTACGTCCATCGTCTGACCTCATCTGTGCAATTCCAAATTTGATTGGTGCTATTGCATTAAACAATGATGGCTTAAGCAAATTGAAATCAGCTGATGTTATCACTCAATTTTTCAAGATCTTTGACTGTCAGGATATCGCCAAGGTTCTTGTTCAAAATGAATCCTATGACTTCCTTGCAGGTGCAATTGATGAACTTTCAAGACACTACCCTGACTTCAAACCTGTCATTATGAGTAATCTTGCAGATTTGGTAAAGAGACTTGCTAGTGGCTCCACGTTTGAACTTCCACAGCCTCGCATCTATCGTTCTGACAAGGGATCATTTTACCGTTCCCCAGCGGACGCAATCATTGACAACGAAGATGATTGTTCCCAGCTAGATACTTGGGAAACTGTTGAGCAGGCTTACATACTGGAGAGTGCTGCTTCGGTTGTTGGTGGACTCGTTGAACTTGGCAACTCTTGGTCAGAATTGAATACCAAGGTTGATCCACAGGATTGGATGAAATTGATTGTCCTGAAAAACTCTCCGTTTGACTATCTCTACTCAAACGCAATGTACCCTGTCAATGGAGCATTGAAATACTTTGACGATGAGAACAGAGAATATGCAATTCAGTCGATGATTAAAGAAGTTCAGACACAAGTCGAAAATGTTTCAGACTACTGTGAGTCATCTGAGAAGATGTCACTTTTTCAAGTTCTTGAATTGACTAATATGGAGAAGGCTGACGACCTTCTCAACAGATTGATCGGTGTCAACAACGTTCTCTTTGCATTCGTGGATGTATTCTGTAACGCGGATTCCCTCTCAGGTACCCGTACCGATCAATTGTCGAAGTTCTTCGGAACAAAGGCAGGCTGTGGTTTACTTCAAAAGTTGGGTCAATTATTGAACAGAGTCTCATATGAAGAGCATGCTTTAAGAACGTCGATGCCAACAAGTGTCGCCGAGGAGACGATTATCAAGGAATACGATGATGGTTTCCCTCCAACTAGAATTTTTGATCTCGATCCGAAGGAGAAGTTAAAGCATGATAAGACCTCTGCTAAATTCAAGAACGCCTGTCAAGTGCGCCTTATTGGACATCGCATACATTCTTCCATTGCGATTATTTTTAACACTTTGTTGATGTTGTCCAATACTCCATCCGAGGACAAGGCATTGGATGCTACTCGATGGATGTCTGTGAAGATTGCTGAAGAGATCTCCGATATCTTTATTAGTCTTTTATCTCAAGATTTGTGGCCAGTCCCAGATCTCTTTTTGGTTTTGCTCTACACTATGCATTACTGCTACACTGATTCCCACAGCGATAACGTTTTGACAATCCCGGCTATCATCTTTATGCAGAAGGGTGGCTTGTTAAAGGAGAGAGAAACTTTGAAGTACTTTTGGTCTACTATGAGTACCCTTGATCCTTCAAGAATTTCTGAAATCAAGGAGTTGGCCTATGTGAAAAACACTAAAGAGAGTATTACCATCTCTATTATCATGAACTGTCTCGTTTTTTTCAACAAATTAACAGACTATAATGGAATGATGGCCGTTCCAAACTCAGCAAAATTCTACGAAAGTGATTTCAGAGGCGCTTTACCTTTCCATGTTCATGACTTGAAGGGAAACCTACTTGTTCAAACAAAAATCATTGGTTTTGCCGTTCTCAATGATCTTTTAGAAGAAGAGGATACCGATTCAACTGATCATGTCAAGCTTCCTGAGGATATCACCAGCGAAATTGTAAAACTATGCAAGAACATCTTTTCATCTTCAGAGGATAAGTATCTGGACCATTCAGACGGTTCTATATTTGTAATAGATTCGTCCAGAGTTGAGATCTCTCCAACGAAGATTCAATACCTGAAAGAGCTTGGTTTAGAGGAAGATCTTGCTGCCAAAATTGTCTCGGGTGAAAATGGTGATTTGTCCTTCCTCGAAGGCTATAAGAAGCCGAGCGTCCCGATTGGCAAATCGATGCTGGATGATGCACTTGAAAACTTCAAGACGAAACCTTACTCAGAATTCAAACCTGTCTTAGTACAACCCCAGTATCGCGAGTATCACACTTTGGTTGAGCTACAAGATCTCCGTGAATCAGAGAAGGGTCATATTCTTGATGAAATTCTCCGATTTGTCCAGCTTCATCCTCAGTCCGCTCAATTAGTGGCTGAATTTTTGATTGCATCATTCCTGGACGCTCCAGGCCAATCTATTGAAGAGTTTGAGACAGTTATTCTCCGATTGGTTTTGGATTATATCCAATCTTTCGATCTTACCGAAGATAATAATAAAGGATTGGCCGGTATGTTCCATCTTTTTAACATTTTGATTTTGAACGATACAGTGTTTTTCTCTTGTCACGATACCTTGAAGGAGTTCTCTACTTTTGTAATCAATGAGTTCAAGCCAGAATTTTTCAATACTGATTGGTCAGACGATGCATTGTTCTCTCTTACCAAAATTGTCTCTGGTGGAAAACTTCCCGAGCCTATGAATATGGGCTCCGCTCGTCCCCTTGTTGGTGTTTTCAAAATGCCACCAGCCCCTTTCAAGATGGACCAGAGTCTTGGTGATGTTCTCTTCGATTTTGCAACAAAGGTTCCTGATATTACCAGTACAAACAGTGCGTTGGCTATTTGTCGTCTTCTCACAATCTATGCTGCTGATCCAAGATACGCTGACAGAGTCTCCAAATCTGGAGTCATAGACAAGATTCTCAAAGCTATTTCCTATCCGAAGTTGAAGGATGGCGAAAAGCCCTATGCTCTTCAAACAGCATTTGTATACCTCGTGAGAAGGTGCTATGAGACTAGAGAAGTGATTCAAGATCTGGTCATAAGAGAGATCAAGCAACAATACAGCAAGAGCAAGAAGGAACTCAAAGGAAGAGCCCGTGATTTATCCACAGTGCTAAAGGATTGTTATGGTGTCATTATGAGAGATCCCGAGATTTTTGTTGAAGAGATTTCCAAGAGAGTCAGATTTGTGGACTTCTCAGAAAATTCTATGAAATCATTCAGCACTAAGTTGATTGAAACCTCAGATGAAGATACGGCAATGCCAGATGTCGAGCCTTCAAAGTCGGGGTCATACAATTCTCTTCAGAATCACGTTGGCGTTGTTCATCTTCTTTTGACTGAAATTATGTCCGCTGTTAAGAATAATTGGATGTGTGAACCGCCGTTAACAGAGGAGGAGAAAGCAGCAGAGCAGAAAAGAAAGTCACAGGAGAAGGAAACTGAGATAACCAAAACTCCAAAGTCAGATATTACAAAGAATGACCATTGTGCTCATATTATCTTCTTGTTAAAGGTGTTGACCGAATTATTGGCATCCTACAAACAGACCAAGCTAGAGTTTTTGACATTCTCAAAGAAGCAGCTCTTCCAGTCATCTGAAGCAGATGATCCCAAGCCACGTTCTACTTCGTTGAACTTTCTGCTGCATCAACTGATTTTGGCAGGCAAACCAGAACTTCCAGAAGCAGAGTTAGCTAGAAAGGTATTTGTTGGCGATCTTGCTGTTAGTGCAATAATTGCATTTGTTTCCACTGTCAGTGGAAGGGATATCAAGGCTAACCCGAAGAATGTTGATCCAGACTTGACTTTTATGAGAAAGTTCACAATTGATACAATTCACAAGGTCATCAAAGAGTCTGTCGCCACAGCACCAGGCTTGAGATCAATGTGTGACCGTGTGACATCTCTCTGTCTGTCATTGCGCTCTTTACTGAGCCCAAATGAGGAGCCGTACCTGGACAATAACGTTATTGAGTATGATGCTTTCCATCTGGCGAAAGTGGTTTTTGAATCTGGTCTTCCAGGAACATTAACTTCCATCTTGTCCGATCTTGACTTGAACTATGGAGACTACATCTTCCCTCTTGAGTCTGTGGTCAACGTTTTGAGTTTCCTGGGTCAGATCAAAGCAAATAATCAAGAGCTTTTTAAGGAGTTACATCCTCCAACTACTCTTGAGGAGGAAGAAGTTGAGGAGGATGAGAACGACTTCAAAGAAGATACCCCTGACCTCTTCCAAAACTCAACTTTGGGTATGTACGATGTCGAGGAGATTGATTCTGAAGATGACTACAGCCATGAAGAGCTCAGCTTTGACGAAGAAGATGATGATATTGATGACGATGACCTTGAGCGTAATATCGAAATCGTCTACAGTGAGGATGAAGACATGATAGGAAGTGACGAAGGTGAAACTATTTCAGGTTCTGCTTCCTCACATAGCCATTCTGATATTGATTCTTCCGACTCTGATGAAATGGATACCGATGCTGATAGTACTGAGGAGTATATGAGTTACAATATCGCTCCAGAACTTGTTGCTGAAAGCGAATTCGATTCAGACGACGAGGACGGAGAGGGAGAGTTTTCGGAATTAGAGGTCGACTTTGGTGGGGACGATGAGGAAGATGCGTTCTCTTCAGATGAAGATCATGAACATGTCTTTGAGATGGATGATGACGACGATGAGATTTCAGCAATTAGCCACAGGGATCACCGGATGACACGCGGATATGATATGATCGTTGATGATGACAATCTAGTCGATCTTGAGGTTGATATGGAAGATGTTGATGATGACGAAGGTCAGGAGGATGAAGATGAAGATTTGACTGATGACTCTGATGCAATCACTCGTGCGATACAATCTGGTAGCCGCTCTTTTGGCGAAAGAGGCCGTGTTAGACATGGACGTTCTCATGGTTCCAACATTAACAGAGACTTCAATGATTTGCTGAACATCGGAAACTTGAGCAGACATACCCAATCATCTCAACTCAACCAGTTCTATAACTACTTCGTGAATGTCTTGAATCAGCGTACTCCAGGTGCAATTCCTACATTTGGTCAGAAATCTCGCAATGGTCTTGAAGAACTCAAAATTATGTCAACAAGAGATAGATGGACCGATCTCGCAGTGATTTTGGGATCAAAAATTGATGGTTTGAGGGTTTATGGTCACATTTTCAAAGAGATATATGACCCCAGCCGTGAAATCCATGATGCTAAGGTAAAGGAAGAAGAGGAACTTCGCAAAACAGAGGAAGAGAAAGCTGAAAAGCGCAGAGCTGAAGAGGAGGCACATATGCTCGCTCAAGAAGAGCAGCAAAATACCAGAACGAATGATGATGCAACTGATGAGCAGCTGACTCAACACATGGATCCTATTTGGGTGACTGTTAGTGGTAGACAGGTTGATATCAGCGGTACTGATATCGACCCTGAGTTCTTTGAGGCCTTGCCTGACGAGATGAGAGAGGACGTCTTAACAGAGCACATCAGAGAGAGACGTGCTCAGGCTTCTCACAGTGGAGAAGCAACCAGAGAGATCGATCAGGACTTTTTGGATGCTCTTCCTGATAACATCAGAGCTGAAATTTTGACGCAGGAGGCCATTTCGAACAGATTGAGAACAGTCCAGAATTTTGGCGCTAATCAGGAGCCGGATGAAGAAGAACAGACAGCCGAAACCTCTGGGAACGAGAAGAAGACGAAACAAAAGGTGTTTTTCACTCCGTTGATCGACAGATATGGTGTCGCTTCTTTGGTCAGATTTGTTTTCATTCCGCAGTCTTTCCCTGCAAGAAAATCTCTGTACATGTTATTTGGCCAGCTCTGTTTGAACAAGCAAACCAGATCCGAAGTATTGGGTCTCATGATTGCCATTCTCCAAGACGGTGTTTCAAGTCAAGATGCATTGGAAAAGACCTTCCACCAAATCAGTGCAAGATCCAAACCGCCTGCGTCTATTTCGTCTCAAACAGCCGCGGGTGCTGTAAAGCTTGGAACTCCAAAAACTCCGGCAACGCCATTGGTCCCAAAAGCTGTTCAAGGGCAAAATCAGTTCCCAAGTCGATCTTCTCCATTTGTTGTCGCTTGTCAGGTTTTGGAAGCTCTTCAATTCCTTTTGGAATCTGATCCTCAGCTGAGGCACTACTTCCTTACTGAACACGAGCCCATCTTCTTAACGAAAAAGTCTAGTTCTCTGAAGAAACCACATCTTGGAAAACCATCCAAATATCCTTTGAATGCTCTGTTATCCTTATTGGATATTCCAATTGTAAAGCAAAAGTCTGTTCTTATGGATGGACTTTCACGCCTCGTTCAGATTACAACTCGTCCTTTGAGCGCGATGAAGAAGGCACAGGATGCTGCCGAGGAAGGTAAGAAATTGGAGCTGCCGATCATCAATAGCTCGAGCTTGAAGAATATTGTTACTATCCTTGTTTCTGATGATTGTTCAAGTCGTACTTTCCAACAAACTTTAAGTGCTATGCAAAATTTGTTGGTTCTCAAGGCCCACAATGTCTTCTCCAACGAGTTATCAAAACTGGCTACCAAATTGGGTTGCTTATTGAAGAAGGATCTAACCTTGATAGTGGAAGAACTGCATCTGAACGGTGATGGTGCCACTGATTTTGATTCTGAGATCATGCTGAAGTTTACTTCTTCCAGCTCTGATCAATCAAAGCAGCTGCGAGTGTTAACAGCATTGGATTACCTGTTTGGCAGAGAACAGAATGAGAGCAAGGCTAATTCGGAGAACAAGGAGCTCACTAAACTGTACAACAATTTGAAACTTGGTGCACTTTGGGGTGCCTTGAGTGATGCTCTTGATGCATTTGAATCTAACAAGAACATCACACACATCGCCACCGCACTCCTGCCGTTGATTGAATCATTGATGGTTGTATGCAAACACAGCAAGGTTAAGGAGGTCCAAGCCAAGGATGCCCTTAAATATGAAAACAAAAAGTGTGATTTTGCGAATGAGTCCATGGAGAACTTGTTCTTTTCCTTCACAAATGTTCATAAGAAAATCTTGAACCAGATGGTCAGATCAAATCCAAAGTTGATGAGCGGGCCATTCACAATGTTGGTAAAGAATCCAAAGATTCTTGAATTTGACAACAAGAAGAATTACTTTGACAGAAAGCTTCACGATAACGAGACGGAGAAGAAGACTTTAGCAGTTTCTGTTCGTCGTAAAGAAGTGTTCTTAGATTCATACCGTGCCTTATTTTTCAAATCTAAAGATGAGTTCCGTGAAGCCAAGCTGGACATTAACTTCAAGGGCGAAGCTGGTGTTGACGCTGGTGGTGTGACCAGAGAGTGGTACCAGGTATTGTCAAGACAGATGTTCAACCCAGATTATGCTCTATTCTTACCAGTTGCAGCTGACAAAACGACTTTCCATCCAAACAGAACATCCTGGGCCAATCCTGAGCACTTGTCATTCTTCAAATTTGTCGGTAGAGTGATTGGCAAAGCAATCTTTGACAACTGCTTCCTAGATTGTCATTTCTCCAGAGATGTTTATAAGAGCATACTTGGGCGCCAAGTCTCATTGAAGGATCTGGAAACAATTGATCTGGAATACTATAAATCTTTGATGTGGATGCTGGAGAATGATATCACTGATATCATAATTGAAACCTTCTCAGTGGAGGCCGATGATTATGGTGAGGTGAAAACCATTGATTTAGTCCCAAATGGTCGTAACATTGCGGTAACTGAGGAGAACAAGCAAGAATATGTCCGTCTGGTCGTCGAATTCCGTCTGCAGAAGAGTGTTGCCGAACAAGTTGACAATTTCTTGCAAGGTTTCCACGAGATCATTCCAAAGGAGCTGATTTCAATCTTTGATGAACAAGAACTCGAGCTTTTGATCTCTGGTTTGCCTGATATTGATGTCGATGATTGGAAGAACAACACCAATTATGTCAATTATAGCGCATCTTCACAAGAGATTTCTTACTTCTGGAGAGCCGTTCGCTCTTTTGATAAAGAGGAACGTGCGAAATTATTGCAGTTTGCTACTGGTACATCTAAGGTGCCATTGAACGGTTTTAAGGAGTTGGAGGGTGCAAGTGGGGCAACCAAGTTCAACATTCACAAGGACTTTGGCTCCACTGATCGTTTACCATCTTCTCATACTTGTTTCAATCAGATCGACCTACCAGCTTATGATTCATATGAAAAGCTGAGAAAGGCAATGTTGTTGGCTGTTAACGAGGGCCATGAGGGCTTTGGTCTTGCATGATAATTGCTGTATACTATATTAAAAAGAAAAAAAATGATTTTACGTTATATGTGGGCTGTAGGAATAGATCATAGATTGAATGTGTTTTTTATCATTTGTGTGTATATATCGTTATGCACCTTACTTCTTCTCTTCGTTGTCCTTCAAGAAGTCGCTGTAGTTTGTCAGTATTTGAAAGAGATTGATCAACAGAGAGGGGAAGGGGAGGGCACTTACTTCAACAACTTCTCAACATCCAAGTCATCTACTTTTTCAGCAACTGGCGCTGGAGAGGCAGCAGCTTTTGGAGCTGGCTCGCTGGAACCAGATGTAGAAATGATACCACCACCAATAGCGGCGGTCAAAGTGGCGATAGAAATCTGGTTCATACTGTTAATACTCGAAGGCAAGTATTTCCCAATCTGGAACAATTTCGAGGGAAAAACCCAAGGCAAACAATACTCACCCAGTGAGCAGGAACTTGTCTTCCCAAGATAGTGTAAGCAGAACCCATTGTGATGATAGTCTTGTAGCTTAGAGGTTCTTCAGGGTCATTGCACCCATAAAAAGTTTCCGACATTTCGGCGTTGGGGGGTATCTTCGATAACTGGTAAGAGACACAGAGTATATGGTGTCCGGGTTTCCGAATGTCAACCATTCAATCCTACAACGAACATCAAGTTTCAGCGATTAATGGTGTGTTATTTACCTCTATCAATGCATTAAACAACATCTAACAAAGACTCACCTCACCGAGCTGTGCGCTCAATTCATTAATATTTCCGGAAGCTTCCTTCAATGACAGCGCTTCCCTCTGCGGTTCACTTCCGTTGGTCTCATCCTTCTCAACGGATCCCTCTAATGCTAGCTCTTTCTCGATGTTGTAATCAATATCAACCCTCACCAACTTCACCACTCTAGCCAAGTATAATTTTTTGCACTGCACTTCCAGCTTCTCCGCAATGCTTTTCAATTTCTTCTCCTTTCCTTCAGAGGCTCTCATAAAGGCCTCTGGAACGATCAAGAATGAAGTTTTATCAATCCATTGAATACCGTGGATCATCTCAAAGGCTTCAAACTGCGGTCTGACAACATCATCAACGTCATCTCTAGTGACACCGTCTAGACAACCCTGGATAAGAATACCGTTATAACACTTCTCAATAGGCTTTTCCGTTCTCTGTGAACTCTTCAGCGGTAGTTTGACGGTCTTATTTAAATGTAATTGATACTTGCGAAGAGCTTCCGCCAATATCATGAATGGAGCACCAGAAGTTGTTTTCTTAGAGACATAGACACTTCTCTGAGGTTCAGGGTCTTGAGATTCAGAGAACAAGCCATAGCATTCCGCAAGCTCGTGGACGAACGCTCGCTGTTCACGTCTCATTGGTTTGAAGAACATGGTACGTCTATCATCAGCCTCCATAAAATTTCTCATGATACCCTCAACTTGTAAGCACCACTTCTGTTGTGAGGCTGCTATCTTTAGCAACTCAACTGGATATGGAATATCGTCTAATTCAGGCACCGATTCAGCTTCTCTCTGCAGTTCGAATGCATTTTTCAACTTCTCCTCCCTTTCTTTCAAGACGCATGAAACATCACAGCTCACAGCTTTACCTTCAACAGTCTCTGCATTAGCCGAAGCACCGCATGGTATTTCCTTCATGAGTCTTCCACATTTGCACTTCACCTTGACCAACTCCAGACAACGATCTTCTGTTTTGCAGGCTTCTGGGTAGTGACAAGCCTGTCTATCAACATGAGAACAGTATTCTTTCTTTCGTTCACATATCGACTTACACGAACATGGGCCCCTATGGCAGGTCATCAAACATGAGTGCCCACATTCCAATTTTTTTCCACATCGATCGCCACAAAACACGTCAACTTGGTGACACATGGCTCTTTTTTTATTCTTCCCACAGTTACACATCTTCCAGACGGTGTGTGTACATTTTGGACAATCAATATCATCTGGATGACATTCGTGTGGCATTTTTGGATGTCCACAAGGTGGTTCTCTAATGCATGGATGATGACAAGGTGGCAGTGACATACCACAACGAACTGGGGCCATAACAACGGTATTACCACAATGACAAACAAGGTCGTCATTAGTAGATTCCAAGCATGGACGACATGGACCAGCATGACAAGTCTCATGACATGTATGGTCAGGGTTTCCACATGACAACTTCTTATTACACGTTCGAAGGCAAATATGACCAGCTTCAACGTCAAACGCCTCATTTGCATTTCTGGACGTCATTTGGTTGTTTCTCAGTCCCTTCTTTCTACTTCTCTCTCTCGCCAAGCCTGTTTGTTCATCTGGACAACAGATTCTATCACATCTATGGCGACGGCACGATAGCAAAGCAGTACAAGTTCTTTTGCACGATGCTTTATAGCCCTCTTTGTTGAATTTACACGGAACGATGTATGAGTTGAATCCACATTCACATTTGGTCTTCAGAAACTCATAGCAAGGTGAGCATTCACCCTCATGGCAAGTGGATTTACAAGTGTGTCCACAGGGTAACATCTTGTTACAGATCTTGTCACAAGTTGGCACTGGGGATGTACAATGGTCTCTGTTCTTACCAATGAGCTCAACAATCGTTGTCTGTCCACAAGGGCATGTTGTGAGAACATCCGGGCTTTGGGGACAATGAGCCTGTTTTCTTGCCTTTGGTTCACAAGTCTTTGTTGTAAAATGAACGTTACAGTCAAATGTGATATCTGAAGTCAACGAGCACATAAAACTACCCACCCAGTTATCAGCCTTTAGGAGTCCATAACTCTGCTTCGGATTTCTCAAGTTACACTTCACCATGTCCTTTGTCTTGCCACAGTAACAAGTTGATTCCATAAACTCTTCACATTTGCCGCATAACCCACTATGGCATTGTTTTCCACATTGGTGGATTTCACAGGGGAGTAAATCCTGACAGATGTCGTCACACTGCCATCCTTCGACATACGGTGTCATAACACATGGCCATTGATTCTCATGATTTCCACATTTACACTTGAGTAGCGGCCCAAGGGCGTTACAAGTTGAATGAGGGCCAGGATGACATGGCAAAGGGCACTTGTGAGGGCAACCCGGAAGGGAAGCACCACACGATTGACCACAACTTCCCGGATGCAGTTTATTTGGCTGTGGATGTATTGTCTTCTTACACCAACACCTGTGTTGAAACTTTTGCTTACTGTGTGTTCCATGACATGCTGGACATTTCCAGTTACCTTCGTTGTCGGTTGATGAGCCCTTGCTAGACCAACTGGAGATACAGTCGATGTGGTAAACCCTATGACAGTCACCACATGACCAGAATCTCTCATCGTGCGAGATCTCCGACGTACAGATCAGGCAGATATACGTCTCTTCTCTAATTTCCTTCTCGATGGTGTCTCTCAGATCGAGCTCTTCTTCATACTTCATATGTCCCTCCTCCTCGTCCGTAGTATACTCGGAGTTGGTATCGGACTCGGTATCAGAGTCTAGGACATCTTCAAAGACCTTTAGTCGCATCTGCATGACCTCCTCTTGCGGTTCTTCCATGATGATCCCTTGCTGTACGTAACAGCTAGTGCCACCACCATCGCAAAGCGGTTGTTTCTTTTCCTAATCGCTTACTACTTCATTTGATAATATATTATGTAATACAACTGGCCGCAACATATTACATCAGCAGATTCTGTGACTGGTTTTTCCACAGTTCTC
>JAJMLK010000151.1:0-20995 GCA_030564145.1 Williopsis takata
GGGAGTTGGCGGGAGTTGCGAAAGAATTGCGCAAACAAAAAAGGGCCTCTCTCTGTCGCCTTTGATCGCTCACCAAATTTCCCGATTGGGAAGAGATTTGTGCAGCGATTTGTACAACCACGGATTTCGGGGAGCAGAAATTGGCGCGAAAAGATGGGAGGGTTTATCCACTTTTTGTGCTTTTCTTGCGACCGGAATTCCAAATGGGGTAAATTTTTTGTCTTTTGTCGCACTTTTTTGTTTTTGTTTTTGCGCGATCGCGGATTTTGCCCCCAGTGACGACAAGGAATCTGGCCCCCCCCTACGGCCGACTCACCCACTCACCCACACGCACACACACAAACACAGGCAAAGAGGACAAGTTTGCCGAAACGCCTCCTCCCCCTTTTCAACAAAAACAATCAACAATCGAACAAACCACCACCACAACAACAACCAAAACAAGCATCAAACGTCCCACTAGACAGTAACTAACAATTTTAAAACAGCAAAAACTAAAACAAAATGTCTCTCTCGCGTGAAGATTCCGTCTATTTGGCCAAGCTCGCTGAACAAGCCGAGCGTTATGAGGAAATGGTTGAAAACATGAAGGCTGTTGCTTCTTCAGGCCAAGAGCTCTCCGTTGAGGAGCGTAACCTCTTGTCTGTCGCTTATAAGAACGTGATTGGTGCCCGTCGTGCCTCGTGGAGAATTGTTTCATCGATCGAGCAGAAGGAGGAGGCCAAGGGTAACGAGGCCCAGGTTACTTTGATTCGTGAATATAGATCCAAGATCGAGACCGAGCTGACCAAGATCTGTGACGACATCTTGTCCGTGTTGACAAACCACTTGATCCCATCCGCTGCCTCTGGCGAGTCAAAGGTGTTTTACTACAAGATGAAGGGTGACTACCACCGTTACTTGGCTGAGTTTGCCACCAACGACAGACGCAAAGAGGCTGCTGATTTATCATTAGATGCTTATAAGTCCGCCTCCGATGTTGCTGTTACTGAATTGCCACCAACCCACCCAATCCGTTTGGGTTTGGCCTTGAACTTCTCCGTTTTCTACTACGAGATCTTGAACTCTCCAGACCGTGCTTGTCATTTGGCTAAGCAGGCATTTGACGACGCTATTGCCGAGTTAGATACATTGAGCGAAGAATCCTACAAGGATTCCACATTGATCATGCAGTTGCTCCGTGACAACTTGACCTTGTGGACTTCCGACATGTCTGAGGCTGGTCAAGATGAGGAGGAGAAGCCTTCCGAGTCCAAGGCTGACGAGGAATAAGTTTTGATGTTTTTGAATTGAAAGAAGGAAAGATTTGATATCCTTCCGCAATGCTTTTTAAATATTTCTACTGTTTCGCTCTGTTATCCACCCTCATCTCTTTTTCTATCTCTTTTTTATATCCTTTGCCAATTAAACAAATGTTCAATTAATCGATCGATGTAGTAGTTCTTTTTTTTGTTCTGTTCATATCCCCCTTTTTTTTGTGTGCGTGTGTGTGTGTGTGTGTGTGTGTGTGCGAGGAGGGGATTAACCCCAGGAAATTTGTAAGGGATAGAAAAAGCCACATAGCCGCAAAGAAACCTAGTAGTTGATAAAAGGTGGCATAAGAACACCAAAAATCTCAATCGTATACGAATAACAAAGGTAACACTAATGGCAGACTTGAACGGAGTCTTCAAAATCGTCAACCTCGTTGTTGGTGCCCTCGCGGTGTGTATCATTGAATCGTTTTCCCTAGAAAGAGAAGAAACACAAGTACTAACCAACCTTCCAGGTCATAATGGGATTAACGCAGTTGCCTTCAGGAATGTGAGTGCGATCTTGAATGACAATTCCAATTTGATTATCGTAACTAACTTATGAATAGCTCCTTGTTCTTTGAAGGACTTTACCTCGTTGGGTTTGGCGCTGCTATCGTTGGTCTCGGTGAGTTTTATCCTGTTTCATGGATAGCAAATAGATAAGTACTAACCACCCTCGCGCAGAGTTCAAACTCCCACCTCTGGCTTATCAATACGCTTCTTTCTTCTTTTCATTCCTCGGTCGCGGTATCTTTTACACTTTAATCGGTATTCTCATCGCCAAGAAGAACGTCTTTAGGGTCATTGTTGGTTTGCTCGTTGTGCTGGTCGGTGTTGCCTACTCCGCACTGGAGTTCATCCCAAGCGTGGAACCTCCAGAGAACTTCAAAGCTGGTGGCCATGTCCTTCAGGATGACGAGGAGGACATCATCTAAAAGCTAGTCTACCACCCCTCCTACTTTTATGGTTACAATAAAGAAATTCTTATTCATACATATGTACACGACAAGTTGGTGATTATCTCTCTTACTTTGCAGCAGCTTGTTGCTTCTCAAACTCTGCTTGTTTCTCCAACTGTCTCTTCATCATCTCCTCCTGACTTGGGATGTTACCCTCAACGAGATCCTTCAACTTGAAAGTCTCCTTTGGCATCTCAGCCTGGGCCTTAAGCTTGGCCTCTTCCTCCTTGATCAATCTCAAAAAGTGTGTGTAGTTCTTGACACCTTCGTCGTGGATGGCATCCAATGGGAACTTTTGTTTGATCTGTGGCAAACCAAGCAGCTTGTTCATAAAGCTACCAGAATTCTTCTTCTGACCAGCCTCAAAGTCCGCACGAAGTCTCTCAACTCTCTTTGTAAACTCCTCTGGGATCTTGGACTTGTCGTTGTAAGAAGCCAAAATTGGTCTGACGTCCTTAACTTGCTGGGTAGCGAGATATTCAAAGAATGGAATCATCTTGATCAACTCATCATCAGCAGTACCGGTCCATGGTGGCAATTTGATTGCGTTTTCTGGTTGCAACTTGATGGAATCGTCAGACACATCGACAATGATAACCTTAGACAAGTCTCTGTTCAACTTGGAAAGATCCTTGATGTGGGCACCATCTTTGTACAAGCAGTGTTCCTTGTAGAGCTGGTAAGAGATGTAGGCACGCAATGGGTCCAATTTTTCAACAATCTTCTCAGAGTACATCATGTAGTTTGAGGAAAACAGAACAACTTCGTAGTACTGTGAGAGGTAACCCAAGAAGTAGTCAACACCAGGTCTCTTTGCAGTCTTCCAACCACCAGTTTGGGACCACTCAGAGTGGATCAACAAATCCTCCAAGGTTAACACCAAGGTCAAAGGACGCTTGTATGGCTCTGGAGGAGAATCTGGCAAGAGATCAGGGAATGGTGGTTCTTGGAAATAGGTGAAGATGGAGTTGAATCTGGCGGAAAGTCTTCTCCAGAGCAAGTCCAATGTGTAACCGTTAGGGATCTCCTCTCTCAACTTGACGTCTTCATCTTCATCCCAATTTCTGGCCAAGTATGCAGCACCACCCAAACCTGTGGCAAAGAAACCCAAGTAGAACAAGTTGGCAGCACGTTCTCTCTTCTTATCCGTAGAACTCTGAATAGGACGTCTCTTTTTACCAGTATTATCGTTCTCCGGTTGTGCGCCTTCTTGTTGTTCGCTCTTAACATCGCTTTCAACACCAGCCTTGGCTAGCATGTCATCGTCCAAGATGGACTTTTGCTGCTTGTTCTGGATCAATTTTGTGTACGCAAAACCTCTAGAAAGGCGCACTGGTGTTGGTCTCACCAATGAAGTGGCAAATCTCCGAGAAACCAAGCGAAGGGACATCATCCTGTGTGTGTGCGTGCTGTTTCTTGTACTTAAAACCCCCAATATTGAAACAGTTTGGAAAGTGTGTGTACATAAACTTCGTCGAAGTTGAAAAATCGGACAAGGGGACCGGAAATTCCCAAAGAGGCAAAAAGCGCGAATATGGACCCCAATATTACCGCGAAAATTACCACGTTAGGCAACTCTGCGATAAAGCTGCTCTTCCCCTGTTTCCAACAGCAAATTTCAACTGTTTCAACTTTTGATTGCAAAAGGGGGAGATACTTTTTTGTCCATCAAAATTTTTGAAGTGGGATTTTAACCTCATAAGGAGTATCAGATGAACTTCCAAGAGGTCGTGAACGAGAAGTGCACCTCTGTGTCTGCGCAGCTCACGGGTGTGATCACAATGGAGATCCAACAACGTGATGCCCAAGCCATCGACCGGTACAACACGTTGATATCCGAAACTGACGCTGCCATCCATGATATCAGACAGAAGTACGGTAATATTCAGCTATCACCTGTGGAGAAAGTAACGTTCAACACTCTTTTATCGCTAAAATCGAAGATCGAGATGAGAAGGGACAACGTTGGTCAGAGGTTGAAGAACAAGCAGGCAATGTTGATCAATGATGAGACGCAGAGCAACGCTTCGAGCTATTCGTCATTCATGTCTGCATTCACACAGCGAAAACCACAGGTTAATCAAGTATTACCACGACAACCAAGCCTGAAACAGGCAACTATGAAACCCCCAAGGCTTGGATCTGTACAAAGGGTCCCACTTGCTAACAAGGGTCCTTCCGAAGGAGCCGTTGATACCAAAGCACGGAAATCGCTTGACTTACCATCACAACCAAGAAAATCAATAGAGATACATAGAGTGCGCCAATCGAGACCCAAATCTGTGGATATGACTGTGTCTAAAGCTGCTGTGCTGGCGTGGCAAGACAACCTTTTGTCAAATGGTAATGGCCCAAACCGTCAACAGCGTGCTACATCCCCACCTCTACAGCCAATTCCAACATTCACTAGAAAGAAATCTGAGAGAAAATACGAATATGTCCAACCTCAGATTAATACTCAAATTCATATGACTCAAAGAAGCAAAAGCTCTGGATTCACATCAAAGAAGAAGAAAATTCTTGCTGACGAACAGCAAAGACGTACAAGGGATGACAATGATGATCAGCAGCAAAAGAAGAAGAAAGAATACTCAGACCCAAGAATTCAAGACGCATTGGACAACTTGCAAGGTGTAGATAAACAGAGTTGTGAACAAATCATTGACGAAATTATGGTCACTGGTGAAAAGCTCACGTGGGATGATCTTGCAGGTTTGGAAGCTGCGAAATCGTCATTAAAGGAGACAGTTGTCTACCCTTTCCTAAGACCGGATCTGTTTAAAGGTTTACGTGAACCAATCACTGGTATGCTTCTCTTTGGACCACCAGGAACTGGTAAGACGATGATTGCCAAAACTGTGGCGAATGAATCGCAATCAACCTTCTTTTCTATCAGTGCATCGTCGTTGATGTCGAAATATTTGGGTGAATCAGAAAAATTGATTCGTGCCCTGTTCTTCATGGCAAAGAAGTTGGCCCCTTCTATCATCTTCTTTGACGAGATTGATTCTCTGTTGACCGCTAGAAGCGAAGGTGAACATGAATCATCCCGCAGAGTCAAAACGGAATTCCTCATCCAATGGTCTGCACTATCTTCTGCAACTGCAAAGGAACAAGACATTGACAAATCAAGAGTTTTGGTCCTTGCGGCTACAAATCTACCGTGGGCAATTGACGAAGCTGCAAGAAGAAGATTCACAAGAAGATTGCACATCCCATTGCCAGAGTTTGATACTAGGGTATCACAATTGCAAAAACTCATGCAATCCCAGGCCCATGACCTATCACCCCTGGATTTTACCCTCATTGCCAACAGGACAGATGGGTATTCAAACTCTGATATAACCTCATTGGCAAGAGAAGCTGCGATGGAACCAATTAGAGAATTGGGAGAGTTGAATCTGATGAGTATAGAACATCAACAGATTCGTGGATTGAAGTTGAGCGATTTTGAAAAGGCAATGAAGGTTATCAGAAAGAGTGTTGCAAGGGAAACGCTGGACAAATTTGACGAATGGGCTGAGAGATTTGGATCTACTGGTGTGTGATGGATGTCACATTGTATACTTAGACACATTAATTTACTGCATGTGTTTTGGTTAGATCTATATTAGAAGCATAAATTTGTGTATCGACTCTATAAGTTCATCGTATATCATGCCTAATGTTAGGACCACCGGTACCTTCCCGTCCCGTCGGACCGTGGGCATGCTCCCCGCATCCCCGGCCCACTTCTGACCTTATCAATCCTGATAAGCAACCGTATGATTATAGCATAGAATCCTTTCGGAATAACGACACAACTTACTATAAAGCTGGACCTCTGATCCATCGAGTTTTCTCTACATAGCTCAATTCTACTTTCAATCATACGTGAACTCAGATAGACCGTACATGGGCGCCCGCCGGTCAAAGTGAATCTAAACACAACTGTCATCTATCTCTATTCCTGTTGATTCAGATCTACGCCTACAGTAACCAAGACCCCAGTTAAAGCGGCTATTGAGCATGTTCCCAGATGGAACAATTTGACGGTTAACACCATCGACACTCGCCTGGCTCAACAGCGTGCCATCGAAGCCATGCTCGACGATCTTCGTGGCACAGACACTGTCAAGGACTATCCAACTATTGTGAACACCATCCTCGCCCGGGCCGAATCCTTTTATTGCTTCTCGTTATAAGACTCCCTCTGCTTCGGTCACTGACGCCGATAGTGATGATCTTGATCTCACTACGGTTCAAGGACTCAATCAGTCCGTCCAAAGCTGGGAAGTTTCGGACATAACTTCTGAGGAAAAGCTATTCACTTTCTTCTTGTTTAAGTGTCTTCCAAAGGCTGCTTATTACATTTGGTTTTCGAGTTTCATCATGAAGCTCTGCCATTGGCCAGCGATTCATGGTTCGATTCAATTCGCTAAGCTCATCACGTTTTTGGGCTCCAACCGGATCCTGCTACCAGGTACCGAAGCCACGCCTTCCATCGTTGCGATGTTAGATGTTAGATGAGTCCAGATGTTTCCGTCCTCTTGAGGAGGACTCCTGGACTATCAACAACCAAGCTACTTGGCGCATGACTATTGAAGAGCTCGTTTAGCATCTTTACTAGTCAAGTGACCAACAGCCAGGTGAATTCCAACGCGCTCCGGCTACTTCCAAGTCTAAGTTCTTCAGCAAGCATTTGTCCACTTCCTCTAAGTCGGAGTACAAATCCAAACCAAAGACTTCGGTTACGGATACCGTTGACGATTCGACCAAGCAATCTTCCAATGCAGGCAACTTCAGCTCCTATTCACCAATAGTTACATCTTTACGCGTCAGCACCTCCTCCGAGGCTTTAGAGGCTTTACCGTTCTTTTCCACTACATGGAAGGAACAGACATTGACCGTTTTATTGGACACTTGTAACTCTCTAATGTGACATAATAAGCCAACTGCCAGGTAAAGTTTGTTCATTTCTGTCCGGTTTGGCTATTAAAAATTGCAAACTTTTGAAAAGATCCATGTACTTGGGAGCCCCGATGTGGTTTGGGTTAGGTGTTCCAACTGATACCTCGCCTTCTCAACGTAGTCAGATGGTAAGAATTGTTGCTCGAACATCTTCAAAAATTCATGGTACGTCATGAGGGGGGGGTGAGGCCCATTCTTCACCTCGAAATCAAACCATGTTAATGCTTCATTTGTCAATCGTGCTCCAAAATATGCGATTTTATTCATGTCCGACTTGATGCAACGCAGTTTGAAGGCCAATTTAACATTTGAAATAAACAACTTCACAGTCAAAAGGATCTCTGGAACCTGCAAAAAATTCGAAATTACCTGCTCGCGTGTCTCTCAAAAATTGTTTTTGCTTGATTCTCGTTCTTCTTTTGCACATTGGCCAAGTGGGATATTTTTTCAACTCTTCGATGAGTTTGAAGAACTTAGCGTCCGATGCCTCCTGCGTTTCACGTATGGATCGGATCTTCTTAGCTTGTTCAGGGAAAGTTTGAAATCGTTCGAATCTACTTTTTTATACTTCTTTTTTTTTTTTTAGGAGGTTGTGGTTTTTCCATTGTTCCTGGTATTAATACCCATATATCTATTGAAACCAAGGGCCTATAGCTGTTGAAGTAAGTATTTGTATTTGTTGTGTGTTTCACAGTACAAATTGCGTACCCTTTACCGAGATACACAAAAAGGATTATGTTGCACAAACCATTGAGCGTGCCCAACACAGTTCATACATATAATGATAAAGAGTAAAAATCAATTTTTAAAAAAAAAGGCAACTTGGCCGAGTGGTTAAGGCGAAAGATTAGAAATCTTTTGGGTTTACCCGCGCAGGTTCGAATCCTGCAGTTGTCGTTATCATTTTTTTTATTCGTTGAAATGTTTTTTAAAAACTGTAGACAATCGGCGTGTGCCCCACACCGATGGCCTTTTGAAATTTTTTTTTCTTCCCGTACAGGAAACACACAACCCAAAAAAAAAAAGGAAGAAGAGGATCAAATCTGTTCATATAGTCTTTGAGGGAAGGACCATTAGTTTAGGAGCAAAGTATCGTAATGGAACTCGCTATCGCTCCACAAGACCAGGATATCCTCCTGAAGACGAAGAATGTTATCAACACAGCTGTGCTCGACAAGTACAGACTTGCGGGCCAGGTTGCGCAGACCACCCTCACATATATCACAAAGTTGATCAATGATACTTATCACTTGGGCCAGGGTACAAAGCTCACCTCTGCTGAGCTCTGTTTGCTCGGTGACTCTTTCATGGCTTCCAGTTTGGAGACTGTGTATAACAAGGGTGCCAACTCTGTTAACGAGAAGGGTATTGCCCAACCAGTAACAATTGACGTCAACAACGTCAACACCGGCTTTGGTCCTGAGATTGACGACGATAACACCACTTTCAAGTTCTTCGAGGCTGGTGACATTGTCACTATTTCTCTTGGTTGCCATGTCGATGGTTACACTTCCAACGTGTCCCACACCCTTGTGATTTACCCTCCAGGTGAGTTGAAAGATGGAGAGGTCCGTCCAACTGGTCCATTGTTGGGTACCAAGGCTGATGCCGTTGCTGCTGCTCACATTGCCAACGAGACAGTTATTGCCTTGCTTGGTGCTGCTCTCACCCCAGAAAAGTTGCCACAGGTGCTCAAGCAGTTCAACAAGGACTCCAACGTTATCACCGGTTCCTTGATCCGTTCTATCGTTGACGAAATTGCATCCTCATTTAAGTGTGTGGTTGTTCCAGGCTCTCGTGTTCGTCGTATCAGAAGATTCCTTGCTGGTCAGTCTGAAGGTATTGTTGCCGAGAAGGAGTACAAGGGTGTCGCATGGACCGAGGCTGACCAAGAGGCATCCTTGTTGGCCAAGACCGAGAACTCTCAGGATTTGATCAAGTTGGAGCACAACATCAAGAACACAAACGTTTCTCAACACTCTGCAATTCCAACCGATGAGTTTGTCGTTGTCCCAGGTGAGGTTTACCTCGTTGACTTGAAGATGGCCCCAGTTGGCGAATTCAACGAGGTTGGTCTCGTCACCATCCAAACTCTCGATGGTTACTCCGGAAAGAACCACGACAAAAACTCCTTGAATATCAAACCAAGTATATTCGTCAGAGACTTTGCCATGCAGCATACCCTGAAGTTGAGAACTTCTAGACAGACGTTGACCAAGATTGACAAGACAAGATCTGTCTACCCATTCAAATTGGCACACCTTTCCGACTCTTTCCCAATCAACTTGAAAAAATTGCATTCTTCTGGTCCAGAGGCACTTGCGTCTGAGATTGAAGCTATCAAGAAGGACATCAAGGCTGCTCGCTTGGGTCTTTCTGAGATTACAAACCACCATTTGACCGTTACTCGTTCGGTCCAATCGGTCAAGTTTTTGCCATTGCACTACATCCTCAACACCGCAAACCCAACCGGTGCTCACGGTTATGATGCCGAGAATCCAACTTTGCCAGGTTTGGAATTGCCATTGCCACGTCTTGGTGTCTCCTCCCTCAAGTTGAAGTCCCTCTTGAAGAAGAACTCTCTGGATATTCCTGTCGCTAGAGAACAATCCACCGTGGTGCTTGTACAACAGGGTATTTCCTCTGGCGGTAAGCCAGAGTTGCTCAGATTGACCGGTGGCTCCAATACTTGTAAACCAAGTTGGGTCCATTCTCAATACCAATTGGACAACTCCAAGCCTTTGATCCAAGGTGCTGTGGAATTGGCTGCCTTGGGCCAGGACAAGAGATTTGGTATCAACATCAAGGAGACCCAGCCAATGAAACTCACCAGCGTGTTGAGCGACACGAAGGAGGACAAGATGTCCTTGGATTAAGATAGATTTATAATGCTCTCTGTACAATAGATTTTTTCCACCATCATCATCATCATCATCATCATCATTATTAATATTATTTTTTTTTTCCATTAAATGAACCTTTTTCTCATTTTCGTCTACTTATCCTTCCAAACCTCTCCATATCAGTGTACAAATTCGTAACCCAAAGATCTCTCTCTTGCCTGGAACGACAGAGAAAGACCATGCTACGACCTGTAACACCCAGTCTTCCAGCAATACGGACCAAACCAGGGTTATTGGCATTATCATCATCCTCTGATGCACCACTACCAGCAATGGCACGCTTCTTGCCAAACCAAAGTGTAAAGCATCTACTCGTCTCATCCTCACTGGATAGCCAGCCATCTCCATAAACTCTTGGAAGCAAAGCACCAGTGCCACCTCCTTCAGCAGTTCGATCCAACAAGTCTAATTGGCATAAAGTACCTGAATAGACATAACATTCGTCTAAAGGAATGGTCAAATACCTTGAATAATGGGTAGTCGACTTGATATACCCTGAATAATCACGTGCGTAAACTTTATAAAGGATAAACTTTCCAGGGACAAATGCCACAAAGTATCTCTTGAAAGTGGAATGCTTCTTCGGTTTCTGATAAAGATAGCCCGATCGTAAAATTGGACGGAACATCGAATGAGTGGTGATATTATACACATCGATATTGGCAAGTCCACGGTTGATCTCCCATCGAGAGTCAATATCAAAGAAATTATTTTCTCCGGTGGCATCGTCAAGGTTCAACTCCTCAATCTTCTTTTCCTTCATTGCCCGAACCAATTCGTTGTCCTCACGGATTCTCAATCTCCAATACTGGAACAGCGAGGACAACCTAGTGACCCATTCATCTCTAATCTCCTTGGAAGGCGCTTTCAAGACCATCTTTGATCCATTCTTCATTACGATTTGGAAGTACGAATCAGTTTTAGGCAAATGTAATACATTACCTTCTGATTTCACACCCCACAACAAGTTATTCGCAGCTTCAACAGCTGACGGTAGCTTTTCTGGATTGAAAATTTCGACAGATTCGATATCCAACATGTTAATAACTTTTGAAGCTTTTGTAATGGAATTGACTCGTCTTTGAAACTCTGCTAATGCATAAATATCCCAGTTTTTGAAATCTTCATCCGTGACATCTAGTTTCAACCAAGAAATATGCCCATTTTCATCCAAGGGATACGGATTGTGTTCATAAATGGGTTGATCTGCCAATTGCTCACGGACTCGATCCAACATAGCCGAGTCCGAATCACTTTGGGGTTCCATGAGTTCTTTTGAATAGGGCAAAGGCGGCGAAGATTTGTATGCGGATGTGAAGTATAACAAGCTATCATTGGAGAAGAAGTATTCAAATGAATAAAACTGACTGCGAAATGGTCCCCTCTTCAAATTACCCTCCTTTGTAGCCAATCTCAACAAATATCCCTCAACTGGCGAAGGTTCATCTAGTGTCACACCATCAAGTGATTTCACAGTTCTTGGATAATGCTTGATCGAACGTATTTCTAATTCATGTGTCATATGCATGGCCTTTCCCAGAAATAAGTTGACCAAAGTTTCACCAAATAGCCACTCCAAACGATCATAGTATCTCCAGCATAAACCTAGGGCATTTTCACGGCCTTCAATCTTTTCAAGATATTTATGGAATCCAGCCTGTTTTAATCTTGTCTTTATCTTTGTAGCGAGATAATCCACTGCTGGTATACCTTCCAAATGGTAACCTTGATCTTTGACAATCAACCTAAGGAAATCATTTTGTTTTCTGTGAAGAAATTTCGAATAAAAACCCTTATCCAAGTTGAGTTTTATTGAGGAGTGGATTCCTGGAAGCTCAACTCTTACAATATCAGTCAGAAACACACCCATGGCACCTTTGAAGAGGGTGAGCCAACGCACAGAAGAGCTTGGGATTTGACACTGAAGTATATATACTGTTCCCTCCTTGGTCAATGCTATTGTTCTATCTAAGGGGCTATAGAAGTTCACAGTACACTTTCTTGTCAATATGACTTCCATCTCCTCTGAGCCATGATTTTTGTCATTTTGGGAATCGGGAATATTTCTGGTTGAGTAGAACTGTAATTTGATTGGTTCTTGCATATTTCCCGTTGATCTTGCGACAACAATATATTCTTTCCAGTGTTGGGAGACTCTCGTATCACAAGGCTCTTGCTCAGTAAATATAGGGAAGTTGGCGCCTGCAACGTTGAGAGATTTCTTCACAAGAACCAACATCTTTTCAGATTTCATGATCTCACCGGCACGGAAATTTGTCATAAACTTCTTGAGCAATTTCTTCTGTTTGCTTCTGATAACATCGGGTTTTAACTTTGATTGCGTTCCCTTTGCTGCTGATTTGAACCTTTCATAAGTGAATATATGAGCCTTGTCTAGTTCTTCAAGTGTTGGGTCCAATTCCGGAGTTGGCTTTAGTTGGACAATATTAGTGCTTGTTCTCGGCAGTTTGGCATTTTCGTCAATTGCTCCAAAACGAACCCTGCGCTCATGGCTTTCTGCAGAGAGAGAGGAAGCAAAGGTGATATTTGAGCTTAAGGGCTTTAGCATCCCATCACCTGAACTGATCTTACTGGACAGAAGGTGTTCAGACGCGGAAGCAGTTCTGGCGGGAATAGGGTTCTCCAGAGCAGTGTAAAAGCTCGAACTTTCATTATCATGGGGCATGGTTTGGGAGTCTGATGGTCGACGTATTGCTGAAGAAAGATGGGACTCTTTTCCATAGTGGCTTAGCAGAGAAGACTGCGCATTTTCCTCCACTTGCTGAGCAACAGCAGCAACGAATGGTTCGGCGGCATCCTCAAAATCAGAATCGGATTTCGGCGAACCGTTACGATGCAATTTCCGCCAAAGACCACCCAGCTTGGTTGTTCCCATATGTAGACTCTTATGAATAATGTCATATTCGTCTGCACCATCATCATTGACGGACGCAAGTGACTCAACGTCGTCATCTTCTTCATCAACTTCAAAAGGGTTATCAGCAACATCTTCTCCACGATAGGCCCGCTCCACCAGCAAAGTCAGTTTGAAACCGTCCGTTGTCATCTCATCGTGGAAGCGTGTCTTCTTATGATGATGATATAAAGAATTCAAAGAAGAGGCATCGCGGTATGATATGTTTGCATACTTTCTCACAACTGCACTCTTTTGCTCCGCGTACCAAATCTTCGGAATCCGTCCTAGCAATACCGTCCTTGAGGAGACGCTGATCTCCTGTGAGGACCCATAGAGGAATCTGCTCGCAGTAAAAGAGTTTGCGGGGAGCTTGATAGTCTTAGGGGGTGTCGACGGCCCTGAAGACGACGACGACGACGTGCTCTGCTCTGTGGGTGTTGATGTAATGGGTGAAGCTTTCTGCGGGTTCACCTGGTACTCTGCAGGCATTGCTTAACAGGACACAGCGATTCCAGTTAGTGGGGGACTCTGCAGATAAAGGTCGATCTGTCCTTTACAGCGCTTGTTTGCCTGAGATATTTATTATATTTACGTTGGAAACTTTGAAATTCTGCCACGCGGGGATGTTTCCATTGTTGTTGGGGGGTTTTTTTTTTTGTGTCTGTATTCTTCTTTTTCTTTGCCCCCTCCTCCTCCTCCTCCAAAATGGGCGTCATCATTCGAGAATAGATGGTCTCAGACACCTCGTTGTAGAATCATCTTGGATTTATAACCAGGTGGATAATACACCAATTACAATGTCAATACACACTTTAATTATGATGCTAATGTCAATTTAAGATGTAGATATATATGTATATTGAGTAAGCCACCACCACTACGGAACTGTCAGAATGAGTACAGGATACACAGATATGGCACAGCCAACATATTCAACAACAAAAGCCCAAAATCAACATCAGCTCAATCCACCAACAGACTTCGCAGAGCTGGCAGAGTGACCCACATCAGCAACACTCGGACCCATCACACCAAGTAAATAGATCATCACCATACCAACCAAGCAGTGTAGCCCCACTATGTACGCCAAGAAGGTCATTCTCGTCACATGATTCGTCAGAATGGCCTTTGTGAATGAGATGAACAGCCTCTCAAGTGGAGAAAGGCGTGACAGTGACCGCTGTTCCTCACGTTCACGGAATTTCTGCAGCGGATGCATCGATGACTCGTAATCCTGGGAATATTGACCTTCAAGATCGTTGTTGTGATGACGATTCACAGAACCTTTGAAAGATGAGAGATAGCGTGTTTTTTCAAACAGAGCCTTGTTATCCTTCTCCAGTTTAGTGATTTTGGTTTTGAGATCAGTTAGTAGTACCGACTGCTTCTTCAACTGAGATTCCAAGTCCAAGGATCTCTGTCTAAAACGATCCCTCTGTGCGGTAATGATGGGTAGCATCGACGCAGATGAGGAAGAATTGTCATCTTCCACGATTGGACCCGCAATGGATGACGTTGGAGACAAACGACGAGGTCTGTACGAGTTGTTAGAGGTTGTGTTTTTTGTAATGCCTGAAATCATCGACATGGTGTCATATTTCGAGCCGTTACCCTGAATAGCCAACATTTCATCTTCCAACTCCGAGTTCAATGACTTCACATTGTCAAGTTCCCTCGACTGTGAACTGAGTTGTGCTTGGAGTTGATCGATCGTGGAAGTCAACTTGGCATGCGTTTGACGATACTCAACAAGCTCATCCATAAGTTTCTTATTTCTAGCGACAAGAATCTCATCCAATCCATGTGTTGACTTGACTGGATCTTCACCTACACCTTCATCATCTTCAGAGTCAACATCTCCAAATTGAATCGCCTTGAGCGTAGAGACCTCAGATTTCAACTGATCATAATCTGACATCGACGATAGTCTCTTCTTCAACGATCCATATTCTTCTTGGCTCTTTACCAGTTGTGATTGTAGTGCATTAATCTTCTTGGTGGAACTCTTGGCCATGGTGTCAGATTTTTGAGAAAGCATCTCCAATTTCATCACAAGTGTAACGTTCTCCCTCTCCAATTCCACGAGTTTCAACTCCTTCTCCAGCTTCTTCTCCTGTAGTTCCATCTCAGACTTGGCAACACTTAGCTCTTTGATCAAAGATTCGTTTCTCTTTTCGAGCGAGGTGATACGATTCTCCTTTGAGGAGATCTCATCCTTGAGCAATGCAACGTGCTTGTCATCGGTAGAAACACTAATCACTGGGTCAGATTCCTCAAAGTCTTCACCTAGAGCAACCCTCTGGTTCTTCAATCTCAACTCATTGACTTCGTCTTGGGTCTTTAGCTCCAAAACCTCCTTCTTTAGGGTGTCGATTGTAGATTTGAGATCCTCCTCCTTTTCAACCCATTGCCTCTCCTTCTCCTTGAATCCAGATTCTAGCTCTTCCTGCTTGGCCTTAAGTTTGTTGTTCAACTGTTCAGCCTGTTGTTGTTGAACTTTGACCAACTTATCCTTTAGTTGTTCGTAATCGGCATACTTGACAGCCTCCTCTTTCAACTTATCATTCTCCTTCTTGAGCCCTTCCACCTCGTCAGCAATGAGTACAGACTCAAGAGAGGCTTCCAACAGTGGTGTAGGATCAGGCAGTTCTCCCAACGACTTGCAACATTCTACAATGACACCTTCAGATTTCTTCGCTCTTTCAGTCAGGGTGTCCACCTCCATCTGGTACAGCTTCAAAAGAGCTCTCCACTCCACAAGCTTTTCATCATCTCCCAATCTCTTGAACTCCTTAGTCTTTGACGACAGATTTCTTCTAGACTCCAAGGTGGACTGCTGTAACGCGGCAATGGTCTCAAGCGATGTGTCCAATGACTGTTGCACCTGTGGGAATTGGATATGCGTCCACGAATCGAGTGCTTTTTGGAAGGACATGGCTTATAAATCGTCGCACACAGACACACACAGACACACAGACACACACACACACACTCTCTCTCTCTCCTTGTTCTTTATCCTTATATAGCTATAGCTCACACTTCAAGTCAATTGACAAAAAAAAAAAACAAAACTAATGACACAAGATGCCTTTGATAAACATAAAGCTCTCCCTTCCTCCCCCCTTCAAAACGTTTGCCCTTTGTCTATGGGCTTCTTTGTGCGCTCCGCGTTCCAATTTTTAGCGAAGGGAGGGGGAGGGGTTCGCGCCGCGGGTTAAAAAAAACAAAGCAAAACACCGATTACGTAAGAAACAAGAAGGACCCCGACCCCCCGGGGGGGGGGGGGGTGCAAAGCGGTATAATAATGGTGCAGGATGGAATTAAGTTGGGTATACGTACGTTGTTGATAAGAGACCAGGAAATAGCCCATGCATACATATATTACCTTTATCCTATACACTTACTTCTTCTCAATGAGTTCCCTCACCTGCTGCAGGCTCTTCTTGTAACCCTGCAACGTCTGCTTAATCCTTTGCCAGTCCTGGGAATCAATCTTCTTAACGATAAGCTTAACCTTGTAAATATGGAATAGCTGGTCACACTGGGAGATCTTACCCTCGACAATCTTGGACTTGATAGCGTTGATCAAGAAGAGCTCGATTTTTTCAGCTGGGATCGATAGTTCGGTGGAGAGAGTGGAGAATGACAACGTTGGAGTGGCAGAGCCGAGGGACAAAAGTGCCAAGTACTGCTTCTTTTCATTCACAACAGTGGTATCGACACCTTGTGGCGCACTAAGACCGGCAAATGTGGCGTATGGGCTGTACAAGTACTCCTCAACGTATTTCTTCAACTGCTCAGAGAGCTCTAGTTCCAAAAGCAAAGTCAAATCCAACGCACTCTTTGTGTTGAGGTTCTCAACGGCGTAGGCGTCAACCTCTTGCTGTGTGGACATGGCCAACTTGAAAAGTCTTAATGACTCCAATGGCTCGGTGGCCTTGATCAAAGCGGCGGTCTTCTTGATGATCTCCTTGGACTCTGCAGAGTCATCCACGAGCTGGTCAATACCGGCAACAAATGGCTTCAAAAGGGAAACGTCATCCAAGATAACAACGAGTGAAAGGATGCTGTTGATAGCGTGTCTCTTAAGGGAAGCGTCTTCGGCAGTGTTGTACACGGTGGACAAGACGGATAGCACAGAAAGGGTCTTGATGATCTTCTTCTTGTTCTTCTCCAACTTGTCGCCCAAAGCTTGGGCAGACACCAAGGAGTCGATAAACCGGACAGAGTACTCTGATGGACCCTGCGACAGGATGAAAACGGCAAGGTTGGCGATATTTTCAAACTCTCTGTCGATAACGTTGTTCAATTGTTCAGCTGTGGATGGGATGGCCTTGACGATATCCTCATCCTCCAACTGTGGAAGTGTCTCGGCCAAAGTGGTCTGGTTGAAGTAGTCAAGCACTGTAGCATACTCGCTCACGCACTCCTGGAGCGTTCCCTCGACAGCACAGGTGGTCATTCTGTTCTCTATTTGGTTTGGTATGGGATGTGGAATGATGATGATGATGTCTCAGCTCTTTCCTTCCTTCACTTGTCAAATGACCTTTTTCGATCTCACCAAAAAAAAAAAATTTGACGGGCGGGTAACCGCGCTGTACTTTTTTTGTTTTTTTTTATATCGTATGCCGTAAGGTGTGTGTGGAAAAACGAAATTGTGATTTCTTTCTTGGTCAGATTGGGAACAGGAGAGTTGTTGTTGTTGTTGTTGTTGTTGTTAGTAAGACCTGTTTGGATAACTACAAGCTATACAATAGTCCACTGGGAATTCAACTAGAGGAATATAGAGAAATTTACTGATAACAACACTAAACCCCCATAGGATTAACAAACTTGGGGAATAAGACTACGAGACTTAAGAGGAGTAAAAAAGAATATCGAAGACCATGGAACCATCAGCAACGTACACAGACGGTACTACTACACAGATTTTCACACCACAGCAGCCATCCACTACGAAGGGTAGAACCACTGGACCTTCGGCACATGTCATATCAAAAGGTGGTGTGGATAGAGATGTTCCCTCAGAGGCTAAAGATAGCGCAATGGGCCTGTTGAGATGCCAATTGACAAGTTTGCAAGACCAGGTGAATGAGTTCCTCACTGTACGAATGGAGAAGGGTAAGGAGAGTGAAGAGGAGAAAAAGCTACTAGATGGTGGTGATTGAGCCTTGTGTATGTAAACACTATATGCTGAATTGATGACAACTGTATGTTTATGTCTGTGTGGCTTCCTTGATTGATTGATTAATGTAACTTCCCAATTTAACAGTGTTATGAACCCAGATATATACTAATTAGGAAATGTCAAGAGCACCGGTACAACTTCCCGATTGGGCGAAGGTCACGTGAGTCTTTCCCACTTTCTCGACAATGCTAAAAACAACTACAACAACAACAACGACAAAAAGAACAACCAGGAGAAGTTGTAGCAGGTGCAGCAGTAGAAGACGGGGAGGAAGCCATTCGTTTAGCCGCTCTACATCCTTCGATAAGGGAAGAATCTGCGCCACCATATTGTACCATGCAGCTCACATACAACAACAAATTCACGCCGCAGAGGAACTCGCTCTCAAACCGCCTTAAAAAGCACTACCAGAAGCTCACTTTGATCTTCGTGTTGCTCGTCGTTGCCGTTTGGTTCATACTATCTTCTTCTCCAAGTGGTTCTAGCTCTTCAAAAACCGCACGGATCAGTACCAAACTGCACAGCTACTACACATCAGATATTCCTACGAAAAATAAGCTCATCTTTCCATCAATCGAACATGCTCCACTCTTGAGAGAGATGTCGATTAATTCGTTGTTCAACGCAAAAGTTGATCCACAGGGACATAGAACCTATGTTGTTACAGATGTTGGCGAAGAAGAAGATGCAAAGTTGAACTCCAAGTACGAATCTGACGATACCACTTCCCAGATGATTAGGGTTAAGAAGTCCTTCCTGGACCACGGAAAGCAAGTTTATTCAGGATCGCAATCTCCTGAGGTTGTCATTGTCACCACTGTAGACTTTGAGAAGTACGAGTTGGGTCATTTGACCAAAGTTGTCCAAAACAGAGTTAACTATGCCCAGAAGAAGAACTATGGCTTGTACATCCGTTGGACACAGGAGTTTATGCCAATGGTTTCAGAAACCGATTGTGATCTCGACTGGGTGAAGCTGTACGCATTGAGAAATGCTATGTACGCCTTCCCAAATGCCAAATACTTTTGGTGGTTGGGCCAGGATGCCCTGATTATGAAATATGACATTGACCTGGTGAAATATTTGCTCGATCCAAAAGTGTTGATGCCAATCATGCTCAAGGACCAACCAATCATTCCACCAAGCGGTGTCATTCACACATTCAAGAACACAGATCCAGAAAACGTTGATTTAATCCTCACACAGGACGGTCAGGATCTCAACTTGGATTCCTTTATCTTGAAGAATTCCTTCATCTCTAAGGCCCTTGTGGAGTTCTGGAACGACAACTTGTTCAAGACGTACCACAACTTCCCACGCTTCACCGAATCTGCATTAACGCACATCTTGCAATGGCATCCAAGGTTTTTGGCCCATACAGCTATAGTACCACCAAGAACGGTGGCAAGTTTACACACCGCGTTGGATACGGAGGATGATGCTCACTATAAAAGCGGCGACTTTGTCGTTATCTTGAGAGACTGTCAGCAGAGGGGAACTTGTCAATTGGAGATTGAAAGTTATTGGAACACGATTGAAGGTACTAAATAGAGTCCTCTCTTTTTAATACTAGGTTTTAATAGATTTTTTCACTATGGGGATTGCTGTAGCGCGTTTGGTCTTGGGTCAAAGATAATCTAACAAAGGATCGTTTAGACATGTACCAGAGAGCAAAACAAATCGAAGAACAGATAAAAGTCTACAATCAAATGAAGACATAGTCTGTGGGTAATAACAACTACAAAAAGAATAACCCATTCGTTTGTACATTAAATCAACAACCCTGTCTAAATCCTGAACAATCATAAATTCTCGAATCAGTAGATTTAAGCAGAGATCTTCTTCTGGGAGGCCAATCTAGCCTGCTGTCTAGAGGACAATCTGACAACGGACTTCTCCTCAGCCTTCTCAACGGTCTCCTCCTTCTCAGTCAAAACCAACTCAATGTGGGATGGGGTGGACTGGTAAGCGTTGATTCTACCGTGAGCTCTGTAAGTTCTTCTTCTCTGCTTTGGAGCGTGGTTAACCTGGATGTGGGAAACGTACAACTTGGTCAAGTCCAAACCCTTAGCGTCAGCGTTGGAAGCAGCGTTGGTCAACAAACCTTGGACAAACTTGACAGATTTTTCTGGCCATCTAGCCTTGGTGACACCGAACTCCTTACCCTGAGCGGTACGACCGATGGAAGAGTTGTAACGACGGAATGGAATGGCTCTCTCGTGGTTGGAGACCTGGGAAAGGTACTTCTGAGCCTTCTCCAATGGCCAGCCGTTGATGGCCTGGGCGGTCTCACGGGTGTTCTTGAAAGAGACACGGAGGTAGGCACCGCGGGCAGAGGCAGACTTAGCTGGGTCGGTAGAGGTGGCGCCGTAACGAACCATTGTTGTGATCTTTTGGTGGTATGGGATGTTCAGGTCGTTGATGTTGTTAGGGTGGAAAGTGAGGATTTTGAACTTTTTCACACAGGAAACGCTGCGGTTGGGTGAAAGTTTCTGGAATTGCGGATTTAGACTTTTGCGTTGCCCAATCGGGTAGCTGTTGTGGAAAATTACCTGGAATGGATAATTCTGGCGTAGTTTTATGTCAAATCTCCAGCGCCAGCGGTGCGCACTTTGGCGCCCAAAGCAGAAGTCGCGAAAGTGGGAAATGTCGGAGTGGGTGGTGTGCGGGTGTAACAACTGTGACTGGAACGAGATGTTGGTGTGTGGGTGCATTAAAAAGAAGAAGCCCTAGTCACAAGTCATGTGATATTTCAACACGGGGACGGGAAGACCGCCGCCGGT